>JARUHE010131991.1:0-14471 GCA_031471125.1 Archaeomysis grebnitzkii | reverse complement strand
CCCGGCCAGGCCGACCACACCCAAAGAGAAACCACTTGGTTATGGCCCTAAACAATGAATGCACACAACATGCATATGATATTGCAGTGTTGGGGAGAGGTTCAGGTGGACTGCAACCCACCGAAAAAAACATGATGCGGCATCCTAATGAATTATGTTATTGTTGAAAGTGTGGGTGAAATTATTAATGCTCTGGAATTTTATCATTCCTGGTTAGATTATAAGAAAGTCGCAGAAAAAAAACCTGGTGTAAAGACATCAACAAATCAGGTCGAGATATGTTTTACAGACGAAGTTCCAGAGTTCAGGATTTTGAATTATCAGCATTATTATGTAAGGTTAGCTGAATTTGGCCTGTCAGGTGCTATAAATGCCAACATTATGGACATACAACCCGAACATGTAAAACTGATTTGAAATGTGGAAATGTGGGGATGGATATGACACCATATCATGCTCAATCAAACTTGATGTAATATGATAATCAGGTTGTCATTGTAAATGCCAACAAGCACAAAAAACTCTAGCAGCAATTGTGGCAAAAACCACCCAGCATTCTTCAAGAGATGTGTCAAAATTTTAAGCAAGCAAAATTTGTGAAGAAAATATAGGCAACCAATCATTTCTCCTATGTAGCTGTACTCTCAGCTGCTAAAATGCAGACAGACTTTATGAACAGTAGAGCAAACAGGCATCTCACACAATAGTTGATGTAAGCACTCGGACTGATATGAAAAGAAAAAATGACGAGGATGTGGAAAAAATTCTCACCAAACCGAAACCTGAAAAGCTAATAGAGCACAGTCTCCTTCCCATCCTTGAATACCAGGGTGGAGATCTAGTTACCTTAATGCTATGCAAGATTTTCTCTTCCTTACAGCAGAGTGATTGTAGATTGTACTCAAGCAAGAAATCTTCGATCGTCAAATCGATTAAAAGGTGCGCTCATCCGTACAAGTGATAGGCAAAAAAAGAGCCAATCGCAGGACCTCTTGGAATGGGTTTACTCCTGTTGTGGCATGCTAGGAACATTTTTGGAAACCTAGGTGAATTCCAACAGTGCCTCAATGCTATAAAGCTGGATATCGCTTGTATAACAGAAGTGACTGAAAACTGGAAACAACTTAGATTTAAATGCTTACACTGCCCTTCAAATGGATAGAGCAGTTGGCAGGGCAGGAGGGAGTGGACTTCATAATCAAACAGGATATTGCCTACATAGAATTGGCATTGTACCCTTATAAAAAAAATGAGCATACTGAATGTATGGCCATTATAATTTTCACTAATAAAAAGATGGCTTTTAATGTACTTCTGTTACAACCCTCTGGAAGAGCTCATCAGGAGTTATAAAGACCAACTCAAAAGTGAGAATCCTATGTGGGGGGTTTTAATGCCCATCACAACTCGATATAATATATCAAACAATACTGAGAGTATGCTGGATCTGTACATAGGCTCAGCATCCCTCAGGAAGTTAAGTGCCAAGTACTCAAAACTACTGGATCAAGTGACTACTATCCCACAACCCTCAAAATAAATAGGGGATTTCAGAAGATTGAACTAAAGACCAGAGGAAGATTGAATGTTGACAATAAATCATGGAGTAAATGGTTATGTTTGGCAAAGGAGAAGACCTTTGCTCTCCCACAACATTGATGAAATATCAATCAACTCACAGAAAAGCTTAAAGCCACTGCAGTTAGCACTTTATGTAAAGAGAAAAGGGTCATCCAGAAACAAAAAAATTGCCCCGAGGTGGGGCCAAAAGTGTGCTATCAAAATCCCTCAAACAGGCAAGCTATGCCTCCAAAGAGAGTACACAGTACAAAATATGATTTGCTACAAAGGGCTGAGACCCAAGTTTAGATGCCTAGTCAAGCAATCTAAACTATCTCACTGGAAGAGCTAATGCTCAACACTATCGTCCAGCACTCCGGTTACCCAGATATGGAAGAATTTTAATGCTTACCTGAAGAAATTTCAGGTGAACATACCCTATTTTCACTCCCTGGACAGATGCCATGCCTTTACCAACAAAACAGAAAGCATACATCCTGGCGGACGGACTACTTTAATGGATTTCTTAGGAAAGAGCGGCTTCTTGGCAATGAGGATTCCTATCCACCATGCCTACAACATCAATTTTAAAGAATCAAAGCTAGACAGCATACTGACATTTTTACCATAGAACAAGTCTTCAGGGATGATATATCATAAATTTCTAAAGCATCTATGCCCAAAACCCAAAAACAGCTACATAACACCATCTTTGAAACATGCTATAATCTTGTCTTTTGCCAAACAGGGTCAGAACCCATACAGGCCTATCTCCTTATTGTCCAACATCGGAGAAATACTTAAAAAAAAAGGTTCTCAACATGCTCATGTATCACCTGGAGAAAGGGGAACATTTCCCTCAGCACCAGGCAAGCTCCTAGTACAAATGACCAACTTCTGAGACTGAAACATTAACCACACCAAAAACAATCCGAGGTTAGTTATAGAAGGGGGTCTTTCAGACACAGCTTAATAATATTTAGGTATTTCGTTAAAAATACAATTTTAGAATTTTTTAATGTAAAAAACACTTTTTAATGTGTAGCATATAATCATGCTTATTTATGAAGCAAAATGTTTATGAACTACTCCATCTGTTGCATTTTCAACACCTTCTGTACAATGGCCTAATGATTTGGGCCATGGTACTTGTCTATTGCTATGTGATGGTCTAACATTTTGAGTCGAACTTATTTGACTAACTGTTTATCAATTTTGTAGCATTGTGCACATCTTCTACTTGTATTTCCGCAGTGTTTTCAATAGGCTTTTTTACTTTATTTTAATACAGAAGGATTACATAGCATACATAATTAGTTGCCTGCTGACATTGGAGTGGTCAATAGCTGGTGTGCTTCATTCATGACTATTGTGTTATTTGGTCATTATATTTTCAACAGACAAAATTTACATTTTTCAATGACATCAAATGATGAATTGGATTATAGTGAATTTAGTTTCGTTGATTCGAGTGATAAAGACGTGATATAAACAACGGATTGTTGGAATCACATGTTCAACTAATTTTTTCATAATACCAATAAAGAAAACAAAAAAATAGTGAATAAAGTACAGGTAAGCCCAACTTATTCAAAAACATGGCTCACATTTATTGAAACTGCAATAAAACCTCAAGTTATTTGGCATTGTTTCTACGAACATAAGTATTTTTACCATATTGTTTTTAATAACCTCACCTGCATTATTATATTTATATAGTAGTAATCGCAGAAAAAATAATTTTATTCAGTATTCAGTCTACAAAAGGTAGACTGGAGCCTTTAGATTAAAACAGAAGTGTCAGAAGTGTAAAAACAAAAACACTTCACAAATGGTATAAATTTTTCTAAAAATGCATCAAGAGTTTGGCATCATGTATTTAAATGTTTTTGTATACAATTTACATTGAATGTAAAACAGAAATGTTTACTCAGTGGTTTAATGCAATGTTATAAAAAAATGAAATTATGTAACAAAATTTGGATCTAACTTTAAACATTTTCTTGCTGTCAAGATAATGAAAAATACTACAATTAGCTCTCTACCACCTTAATTATGTTTTTATTTTATCATTGTTTAACTATCATTTGAATCAATTGTTTTTCCACGAGAGTGACACATGGCAGTAGAGCAGGATACTTCAAGTTTCCACATTGTCCACTCCAATAGTAATCCTTATGGAGTATGTGGCAAGTAGTGCTCTAATGCATTGCTCTACAGTAAAGGGTTAATGAGGTTATAGCTTGAAATTCTAATAAACAATTTGTTTGTCAGAACTGCATTAAAATGAAGGACACTTCAAATCTTTGTAACATCAAGCAGACCATTTTTTGCAGTCATGTTACAGATCATAAATTTTTTTATGAAAGGCCAAAGAAATGAGTAACCTTTCAAAGCTATATGCATAATCGTTATCAGTTCTCATCCAAATTTTAAACAATGCTAATACTAAAGTATAAAATTTACACAATTTCATTTCGAAGTTTTGTTTACATAATTAGATTGTAAAAAATATCCAATTGACAAATTAACTGTTACTCGACATTGAAAATGCTAACAGTCAAATTATTAACTCCTCTTTTTTTTTAGCAATGTTAAACATTTAAAAGTTTAATTTAAACAGATTTTTCTTAAATTTCCCATCCAAAATGTGGCCTAATGGGCTCGAGTGTTTCGAATGTATAAAAATAAGGAAAAACTTATCTGCTTTAACAAAATTTAATTAAAAACATTTTGTATGTGAAAAAAGAAAACCTGAACCAAAAGATCGCCTGAAATATTTTACACTAATTTGTCCCATGATAAAATTAAATTTCATCAAATTTGGTTCATTTGTTTGGCAAGGAGGACGACGTTTTTCTGTATTTGACCCCTTTTTGGGTATTTTTGACTCAATTTGATTTGATTATTTAAAATGAGATCGATTATATAAATAAACAGGCCGATGCCCAGCGCTATTTAAGATAAGAGCCCTTAGATTTCACACATTCTTAGACATGTAATGAAATAAAATTTTGTATTTGATGGGCGAACTTTTGAAAAAAAAAGTACAAAAATGTTATTTTTTGGCACATTTAATTACATATCTTCTCAACCAGGATGGATATCCAAAACAACCGACAACAAAGGTTTTAGTATTAAATACTTATTATAATGATTTTTCAATTTTTAAATAAGTCTTGTTCACTTTCATAAAAAAAAACAATTTCCCAGAAAATGCAATCAAAGTTGTGTCTTAACACATTTACTCCTCTACACAAAAACTTCAATTACGTACCATTTTCCAACCATTTGAATTTTTTAAATAAATTATATACCAATCGAAAGAACCGAGTTTTCAAATTAATTGTATAAAAACTAAAAGTGTGATTTTGACCAAAATTGGCGAGGTGTCCCCCTTAAAATGGTACACGAGGAGGAATGCGCAGCGCAATTCACAACGGAATTCTCATGAACCCATTAAGGTATATAATATTTTTATTATGATGACTAAATTTATTATTATTATAGGTATTATACAGCACTGGAGCCAATTTATGCTATTCAACACTGTGTTCTGGCAAATTTTTATTTATCTATGATTAGTATGCTTTTCAGCTTTCTAATTCATCTAAACATAACTCGGAAGTCAGAGTTCCAATCTCAGATGTTCAACTAAAAACACCTTGAAGTTAGCATAATAAAAATAGCTTTTATTAACCAATGAAGTATTTTATTTGTTTTTTCTTCCTTTATCATGCAACCACAACTGTTAAGATATTAGTAGCACACAAGATTGATGGATGATATAAATGAACAGGCTAATGGCCAGCATTGCAGTAGCACACGAGGTCTTTTGTTTTAGGTTGGTTTATTCAGTTTTTTGACAACAGCAAATGGTGCTATTATGGTAGAACAATTTCATGAAAACAAACTTGTGCAAATTAAGACCTTGAATGGTTTAGTCTGCTCATTAAATAAACAGTACACCCAGTTTGCTGCAATACTCTGTTCATAAAAGCTGCTTACATTTGAGGTTTATGTAAACAAAAATTTAAAGTCTACATAACAAAATCAATAAGAAAAAAAATCCAAAATATTTAATTGAAGTATTTTTCTATAATGTAATGTATCTACTCGGTTTTGACATTTTGAATGAAGTTGAAACTTTTCTTTGTGAAAAAACTTTTAATTATATTACTTAATTAACCCTTTATGGAAACAGTTGAAAAACTAACTCAAATATATTAATATATAGAATATACAAGTTCAATATATATATATATATATATAATATATCAGAGTTTAATAAATATTTGAGTAACATACCAATTAAACCTTTGCACAAACCTAATGCAAAAATACAAATCTTATCTTTATTGATGTTGTACAACTATTTGTTAAATTCCATTGGATAGGTCAATGAATTCAAATAGATTTTAAAAGTAAACTTGAATTACTTCAATTTTGTTACAGAACATGTTTACAATCACTCATGTTTTATTCTTTGATGGCATACAAAAAATATTTTTGTATATTTGCAAAGTAAAAAATAAATTTAAACCCATTGTTTAGGTAATTTTCACAAAGAATAATTTAATTCTCAGCTCATAGCAGGTTGAGTAGGTTACTGAAAGTTATCCTCAGTCAGTCATAGAAACTACAAAACTAAGATTTAATTCATTTTCATATAATCAACCATTTCTCTAGTATATGAAAAGATTACAGAAATAACTTACTTCACTTTTCAACTTCTAAATCAACCATAGGAACCCACTTGAATCCAGGTAACATACTACAGGTCTATAGGTAGTGAAGGGCACAAACAGATTAATGCATCTGTGCAGTCCATTCTGTGTTTGTATGTTTATTATTATTATTTAGTCTCCGTGGACCAGGCTATGGGTGCAAGTTCAGCACATTCACTGCCAGGTTTTTCCAATGGTGTTCCTAGGCAGTCTCCCATCCAAGTACTAACCAGACCCAAAGTTACTTATCTTCGCTGATCAGTCGGGAAGTGGTGTTTCAACATGGCCAAGGCCATTGACCTGTGTTTGTATGTAATGAAATACTTTTGATGAATGTGGATTGGTGTATTTTAATTTTTCTATAGACTAAGATTGTTGTCACACACTAATCAAATACTTCAGCTCAACATCATCAAATGCTTAAACCAAATAAATATAACCTTAATACTCCTAATTGCTTTTGAATTGGAATATTTTTTTTTAATTTTACACTTTAAACGTTTTTCATAATATACATTTTAAATATAATTTGTTTTTATTCTACTTTTACTTAAGAATTAAATGTACATATTTTATATAATTGAATATACAATAAAAAAAATGGTGTAGTAATTACACTTGCTAGAAGCCTAGAGATGCAAAAGTAAGGGAGAGTTGCAGGGTTATATTATTTTTAGATACAAGCCTTAATTTTAAACTATTTTTTCCAGTTAATGAACTATTAATTTCTTGCAGTTTTCATAACTTTATTTGCTTGAAGATATAATGCATAGAATTATTTTTGATGTTTCAGATTTTGGAAACTAGATTATTAGGTATTTACACGGTACAAGAGCTATTGAAGCAACCAAACCTTTAAACCAATAATTTATGAATATGAAACTCTAAACATTAAAAAAATCATTACCTTTGGCAAGATACTCTTAAAAATTGCATTTTTTTTGTAACAACACTTGCAGAAGGTATTAAATATACATTGAAGCAAAGTTTTAAGCTCTGAAGAAACCCAAACAATTTTTTTCTTAAAGTTACAACTTATATTTATCAGTGGAAGTGGAAGTTTTTGTAAGAAGATTGGCTTGGCCCTCTAACTTGTGCTTTCAAGTGAAAAAAAGCAAGCAAAAAGATTTTTAAAATTCAGTAGTATAAAACCTCAAATGGGTTGATATTAAGCACTATAGTTTTAAGGTGTGCAATGATAAACCATTGGAAAAAAATGTTCACCAAATCCTTAATGGATAACGCCCAAACCTTGTCCAACAAAATCATGCAAAATTATAATGGGTATTGATAGAGTTACAAAACTACCTTTATTAGGCAATGACTTAATATATTTAGCATTTATTTACATTAATCATATGCTTAGGATACTTTCCCAAGTGGAAACAAAACAATACAGTATAATTTAATGTTAGTAATTATATTATGATTAAAATTTAATCCCTTTTATTGCAGAATAACTTGAAAATCTACTCAATTTTGATCAAAAAGAAATGATAAAAAGGATTAAACAAATCAGATGTATCCCATTTGGAATGGCTTCATAAGAAAGTATTCCATCAGGTATTACAATCTAATTTAATCTTCCTCATAATTAGGAACAGGAGCCCTGTATGTCGAATAATCTCTCGTTGGGGACCAAAGCTGCAATCAAAATTCAAGATTATTTCACATAATTTTTTATGATAATACATCAGGGTTTAACTGTAGAATTTCAAATTAATTTTAATTTTCCTTCAATTAGAAAAAAACTTCCATTGGAAACCACTAAAATAATTTGGTTTTTGTTGCTCTACAAAACCAATTAAAAGTTAACTATCAATCTTGACACTTTGTATTGCCTATAGACAAAAATGGTCACATTCAACAAGAACTGTTTTCAATGGTAACTTTAAACATAATTCAATCCTTAAGACAATTATTCAAACATCAAAAGGTCGAAAGAAAGTTCAATTTCAAGTCTGGCTTCCTTAAACACATCCATTCATTGAATATTAAATTTTTCAGAAGTAGAGTTGCTTGATTATATGAAATTTGAGAGAGGTTTCAGCATTAAGCACCCCATTAGTGAGATAAGATCATTTAGTTTACCCAGACAAAATGAATCAATTTATTTGATTTTAGTAATGAAAATAGTTAGATTCACCTTCATCAATTTTTAACAGAACCATTTAAAAATTATTCCTTTGACTGGTCCATTTCAAAGTTTGAGGACTTGTTGTCTTAAGAGATATTTGGCCACTGAGAAGTGAAAATCAATTGATAATGTATTTTTAAACTAATTAAAGGAAAAAATGTTTATACTGAAATTCTACAATTCTTAAGAATCCCAAATGAAAATAAACAATATTTCAACAAAAACCAATACTGTTAAAAATATACTATGTTTTAATTATTGATAAAAATTATAATATAACTCAAATTTTAATTAACATTTAACAAACTTTCTGAATATCTTGATGTTCAAAGTTTTTACTACAAATCTTGATAATTGCAATTTAAAAATTTTTATTTTATAAAATTATACAAATATATTTCAATGACTTAGTAGAAAAATTTCTGCCAAAAAAATAACTTCAAAATTTAACCATAATTATATCATCCAAAAGTAATTGATGAGGTAAACAATAAGTTGTTTGCACATTTTAAAATATTAAAGTTTAAATTGAATAAAATTTAGAAATATTTTCAAGAAGTTATTTATTTAACAAATAATCAAGTTAATCTAAACTATTGCAAGTTGACATGTAATAGAAACACAAAAACCAACACATTAATTTACATGGGACTGACAAGGACGATAAAATAGACTAATCATGCCAGCATGCAACTATAATCAGCAAAATGCATCAATCAATAAATATACATGCAACATTTTATCAATAACTGAAATAATTGTTTTATTAAATATATTTACACTGAAAATAATAAAACTTTTGCAAAATTTCAATATTTCCAACCTCTCACAGGAATAATAAATATAAAAGTACCTCCATTAAAAAACAGGAGATGCAACACGTTTGTTCGATGGAACTTCATAAGCTTGCAAATCTAAAATATTCACATTTTGGCAAAATTTAATAATCAGTCATTTATGTGCCGTTAGGTCAATTCGTAGTCGATTTAGATGGTTATTTTAAAAACATTTCGGTCAGAAGTTAATAACATTTAGTTTTAAAATGTACCAAATTTATAAATAGCTTCCAAAGTTGTAAAAAAATTAAGTTTTAGGTCATCTGGGTAGATGCACAGGACCATGTTCAGGAAAGATGCTTTCAAGCATCACAGAATAAATATTGGTCTTGGGTAGATTCCCCAAAAGTAATCATTATGTCAACACTAAGGTAAAGGTAGAGCACATTTCTAATTCTGGTTTCCTTTGTTCATTGCAGAATGAATGAATACATAAATAAATATACCTATGCTCAATACTTTTAAAACTACAAAAAGCACAAGTTACCAAACATTCAAAACATTATAACAATTAACCATTTCTTATAATTATATTTTGCACCTGATTATCGCCATGTATTGCAAAAATCAGTTGAAAAAACATAACTACTAGTTCATTATTCATAAAAAATAATTACATTGAAAAAATAGTGCATGTAATAAGCATCATTTATTGTTTTTAACATTTTTATGTTTGGTAACTTGTGCTCTTTGTAGTTTAAGTCCTACTGCAATGAATCAATAGAGGAACTATTTACATTCATATATAAACATGGTTTTGTTACCTATTTAATTAATTCGATTAACTGTGTATTACTCCTTCATCCATCCTTTGATGGATGATTTATATACAGTTGGAGTTATAAACCTCCCACGAATTCATCTTTTAAAGGAAAAACCATTATTGAATTAAGTGTTAAAATTTAATTTTTCAAAGAAATGTTTAAAATTTTGCGAAAATTTTCAGAGCCCAACATCTTGACAATAACAGATCAATATTTATATTGTGTTACAAATAATAAAAAAAATCAGTTTTAAAGCATCCTATAGAAATATTAAAGAAACAATGATGAGAAAAAAGTTTATACAATGTCAAAACCAAAATTAAAGCTTTGACTAGAACTACATCAAAGACTAAGACGAGTAGAGGCAATTTCAAAATAAAAGAAAAACATTGAATAATCAAAACATTTTTTGTATTAGAGGAATCTTTATTTAAGTAACATCAAAACATCAATCAGTAGAAGAATGTAGCATGATCATTCATGTGTAAAAATAAAGAAGCAAACTATATAAAAAAAATAACCAACTAAAAATAAAAATATAGTGATAGCAAAAAAAATTCACATGCACATTTTTCATGTAACATGAATAATTTTATAAAAAATTAGACCATTTAAAAACAAAAAAAATGGCGTAAAATAAAGTGCGAATCAAATTAGTAATGCCTAAAATGACAAGCGATTTTAATAGCGAGTGAATATTTAAAGTCAAAATTAAAACCATAAAATAAATAAAAAATATATAAATATTGCAAAATAATTTGTAGAAAAGTTGTTTGTATTGTTATAAGCATCTATATACCAAGTTTGAAGAAATTTTATCCATAAATAAATAACTTGAACATCTTGTTGAATGCAACGGGATGCACCCGGTAACAAGTATGGAATAATAATGGCGAAGTCTATTTTATTTCACTTGAAAAAACTTTATTTATTCATTTTTATTTACCGTACATTTTTCAAATAACATTACTTAAATGCAAGTTATTTTAATCACAAAAATTTCATGTAAAATATTTTATTTTGAACATGCAAGCCCTTTCTGGCGGCACTATGAAATAAAAGGCTCATGAAAACAACCATTTTAATGGCTGTCCACAAATGAGCATGTGCTGTTTTGACGACTTGCCAACTTACAACCAAAAATTATCAGAGCCCATATATCGGTTCCACCGACTCACCAATGTAGCTTTAAGTAATAAAAGGCTTGCCAGCTTAAACATGAAAATTTCAGATTGCCACTATAGTGGCTCACCGCCGGGAAAGGGTCAATTACTCAAAGACGAATTTAGCATATTCAAACACTATGTTACAATTTAAATGACCAATACATCTTTTGTTTGGATAAAACTTTGATACTAAATTTATGTGATTGTCATTTTATAGTAATATAATACTACTGGTGGTGTGTTAACTGTTTTTACAAAAAGAATGTTTCCATGGAATGTATGTTTAGAAAGATTAAAAAATAATCATTTAAATAAAAACATATAAAGCAGCAACTAAAAATTTGTCAGGTCTAAGTAAAACTATTAATGTAAGCAAATTAAAAATAAACATTTCACATAACCAACTCTTGCCACTATTATGCAAAAATGTCTTACGATAGATCAATAACAATAAGCTTACATAAAACTGCAATACTAGAAGCAGTTCAGAATCATCACCAATTATATAGCTAACTTTCAATGTACAGTGCAATTACAAAACATTTGGAATAATCTAGTACATCGACTGATTAATACTTCATATGAATAATCAAAATGTTCAATCATGATGAAATATCAACAGAATGAACTGAACAATTGACCAAACGTTTGGACCTACCTTGTATTGCTTGGTGGCATAAGCATCATTGGGTCTGGGGTTCGACTTGTGGTTCCAAGAAACGTCTGGGTTTCTTGTAGCAAGACGTAGGGTGTAGATGGCAGCCCAAAGGCATCCACCTCCAATACAGACGTATAGAGGAATCAGCTGAAATAACACTATTGTCAATTTTTTGTCAAATAAATTGGAAATGTTCACATAACTTTTTTACAAGTTGCATTTTCCATAGAAGTAAAAAATCTTAATATATTTGTTAATACAAGGATATGGTTGGTGAAAATCTTGTCTACTTTAGTTCGCCATTTAAACATTAACTCTTCAATTTGTTTTGTTGCATAGTCGCATAACATTCAGTTACACCCATCTTCTTAAAGCTATCAAATCAATGCCATAATTTCAATGTTGCTAAGATCTTGCAAGATCCTTTTTACTTAATAAGCAAAAAGTATTACTCTAAACCATGGACTAGTCAAACTTTTTTATCCAGCACATACAATTATTAATAATAAAAATTGTAAACAAAAATTTATTGTATTGATTTTTTTTTCTTTATTTTGAAGGTTTTGTCTGAAGTGATTATTTTAATAATTCAATTTGTTCAATAAAAAAAATATTTTGGAAAATACAAATGTAAACTTTTTTGTATGAAATTATTTGAATTTGGTTCATGGGAGGAAAAAGTTTTAAATTTTTAAAAAATTTACTTGTACAATATTGTTTATAAATGCATAAAATTCAGCATCTGTTCAATAAAAAATACTGCAAAAGATAAAAACAATTCAAATTACATTTGAAAAAATTATTTCTAAACTCCTCAACCTCCGAACAATAATCTTAAACAAAACATTTAAAGTTCAGACAGTAAATAAAATAAATATCAAGAAAAATGAGCAAATTAAATTACTGAGTAATCCTTGCATAGAATTACAGTTTTTTATTTATTCAACTGTTAAAAGACCAGCTTCTATAACTAACCTGGATTATTAAGCTATGCCTGTAAGACCAGCTCTAAATCTCACCTTGGATTTTTGTCAAGCTGCATCTGAAAGACCAGCTTCTATTGCCGACCTCAGATTGTTGATAAACCGTGTCCGAAAGACTAGCTTCTATTGTCGACCTCTATTTTTGTTGGAGCAGCAGATTTATGAAACTATGGACTAACTAAATTGTGCCATCCTTTCAAATAAAGCTATTTAATAGCAATTTATTTCCCATATGAACATGACAATGCTGACAGAAAAATAAAATGTATATTTAAAGAAACTAAGGAGAAATAATCCAAAAAATATATTCAAATTTATTAAGAGGCTTTTTAAAGTTTGTCAATAGACTAATTTATGCGGAGAATTGGCACCATTTATATATTTTTATGCAAACTTGCATTAGGCTCCTAGTCATTTTAAGTGGTCTGCTCAGGTAGGGCATTACTATTTCATGATTTGTTAAACAATGGCCCTATTAGTTTTTCAAGTGAGCAGTTTCAAAACTCCAGGGAACAGTTTGTATGTGATAGCATTATTTTTAACATATTATTGACACTATTATTTATATATTATCTTTATTAAATAAAATTTTCAACATTTTTAAAATTAAGAATCAATTTCTGCAACCAGCAATTTTCTTGAGTAAATGAATTCACAGTGCAATGCTTTAGAGCTATATTTGCCATTGGAGTGGGCTATGTGGAAACCTAAAGCAATGGTCTCAATTAACTTATTGATAAAATGGACTAAAATAGTATTGCCCAGTGCTCAGAACCAGTATGTTTCAAATGAGCCATTTTAGTTGTCTTAAAATGTCCTAAATGGTGTTCTTCTTGGATAATATTTTTGAGAAAAAAAGTTTATTTTTATTTTATATAATATATATGTAATTGAAATGGCAGTTTTGAAAACTATCAGAGTCCTCCTCAAGGCAATACTTCAGCTGCCATATTAGTAATAGTAAAAGTCATGGCAAGCCAATGTTTTAGGCTTCCACATTGCCCATTCCAATAATAATTCCTATGGAAAAAGTGGCAAGTATAACTTTAAAGCATTGCCCTGAGACCAGGCAATTCTTTAGAGCTATGTTTGCTCATTGTCTATAGGAATTACTATTGAAGTGGATAATGTGGAAGCCTAAAGCACCGACCTGCCTGAGTAACAGCCTAGACCTCAATACTCCAAAATTGAGAAATAATCATTTGCTACTCCATCATTTACAGAGTACTTTTCATTGTCAAATCTCATCTACCAGCATTTTGAAATGACAAATCATAACTCCATGACAATTGCTGATTTTCAGCATAAATTGGTCGATTGACAAAATATCCTTAACTTCAGAAAAGTTTTTACTAAATTTGAATTCACCTTTAGATAATTTCTTATCAATTTATATAAAATCATTCTTGTTCTATCTTTTATAAAAAAAATATTGTTCATTTCCATTTTTTATCAATTAAAAACATACATTACGTTAGGGATATTTTATCGGCTATATTTTGATAAGACGGAATGCGATTTCACAACATTTACCATACGAACTATAGGAATATGAAATCTGATAAGCGTATGTTGCTACTAAACAAAAAATACCCCACGCTTTTAAAAGTTGCTAGATTTTGCAAAGTGCAAAGTTTAAA
>JARUHE010131880.1:0-14473 GCA_031471125.1 Archaeomysis grebnitzkii | reverse complement strand
TTATAATTGTTAATAAACAAATTTAAATCATTTTGAATAGATAAATGTATCTGAAATTATTACGAACTAACTGTTGTGATCCCACTATTGTTTATTATTTTTTATTTTTATCATGACCATTCCAAATTGTTAAATTAAAGTTGTAATTAGTTTTACAGATTTAATCTGGAATACCAATGCGCTCACCTTTTGGTTTGAGATTTAATTTTAAGAAATACAATTTGAATTAACTAAGCTGCCTCTCTTGAATTATTTCGTGATTATTGTAAACGGATCTGGATAAAATATATTGTTTGACTGCATTGTTTCTTTGCCTCGAATTGATATTCTAAGTAACAAGTCATGACCCATTGCGACGCCTGATCGTGGGACTTGCTTCAACTATACAGGAAAGTTCCGCCATACCACTAACCAGACAGCATTAAAAGAACCCAAACGAGCAAAGTCCCGAAACCCTAAAGATCTAAGGAGCTAGCCAAAACAGGCAGCAATATAAAACTAACAGACAAATTTAAATAATAATTATCAATGAATAAAAATATTAAAAATTATTAGGCCTAAAAACAATATTAACGTGTAGGAGTCGGAGTCGGAGTCGGTTTTTCAAATATCCAGGAGTCGGAGTCAGAGTCGAATGTTTAGAGTCCCGACTCTCCAGCCCTGGTCGCTCAACATTTAAACCGTATGGCAATTTAGGCATAACTAGTTATGTGAACCTGTTGAACTTAGTGCAATGATTTTATGTCTCCACTATAAAACCGGTAGGGTTCGGTTATGTACGATATTAGTTTTATTTACAGACATCAAAATCCTTAACACTAGGGTAAAGTATGAATGGTTGGACCTTCTAATATTTTTTTAATTTAGTTGTAACTTGACCTGTCCTTTGACCAAAATCCTGTCGGCAATGATCAAAATATTTGAGTTCTGACAAAGTATAGTATTTTTGCACAAAATTTATTAAATCTAATCTTATTGGTACAAAATTAGCTTTAAAGTCTGTGCAAAATCTTTGGCAAGATTTGCATTCTCGGATCTGATTAGTTTCAAATTCACATAACGGATGCTATTCGAATCTATATTTGAAATGTTTCGCATCACAATTAATAAAAAGAATATTGTTTCATATGTTCAAAAATCCATTTGACAATTGTTTTCTAAGCTATCCAATATTGTGTATATATATATATATATATAGGTCTATATTATTTCAGTTCTATTATATCGTTAATAAATTTATAGCTATACAATTGAAGCATTGTTTATATTCCTATCCTCAAAATGAAAAAAAAACCTAATGGCTAGATGTATGATAATGAATATGTTTATTTTGCCCTAAGATTACAATATAATATTTACATTACAATTAAAAATGAAGACATTAGGCCCAGCCCGATAAGTATTTAATACTCTTGTAGGACTGCTCAACATAATATTATTTTCCTTGTAGAACATACATTAAAAAACAATCAATAATAAACAATATCACATAATAATCTTTTTATGTATGAAATATACTATAATCTCTAGAACATTAAAAATATTTGCAACTCTTTCCATTTTATGGTTACTCATATAAAGATTGATATAGTTTGTTTCTTGTAAATATGTACAGTGTGCATAGGAGAATAAGGAGAGATACATAGATGTATACAATTAATGGGGCTTGTATGGTTCATAGTTCCTTCACCCTATTACAATTTTTTCTTAAGTGTTAGCAAAAAATATGTAAACATTTTTGTTAGATGAATATTTCACACATTAAACAGTTGAAAGTTTTTCATAAAAACATTATTAGGATTAATTTAAAATTATTTTCAGGGACTATCCGATTTCACCGTAGAAGAAGTTCGAATAAACTTGCAAACCTTGAATATTCATTTGGTTCTGTCCTATGAATCTTTGGTCTTAACTGGACTTTATGAAGTTCGGGGAAAATTTGTCAAAATTATTCCTATATCTGGCAAAGGCCCTTTCACTGTCACAACAATGTATCCAAAAGTAAGTTTTTCTTCCTAAAGATTGAAATAAAAATGTTGAAATATTTTAAGAAATTATTTTCATTTCATTTATTAGTCAGGATAAAAAATAGTTATAAATGTGTCCTGGTTAATGTTGTTGTAGTTGTTGTTCAATTTTATAGAATTTTCATGAAATGTATGTTAATGTTTTTTATTAAATTAAAAAAACTAATAATTATATATAGTTATATATATTTATATATAAAGTTGTAAATATGATAATGTCTAGAAATGTTTTTAACTTGAAATTTTAGAGATGTGATTAACCAGCATTTTTCGTTTTGGTTTTACCAATATTTTTTAAAGATAAAAGAAAGAAATATTTATTCCATTCAACCTGATCTCAGGTGCTTACTTTTTTAAGCCATCTTTTTATTCCTTATCTTGTTTTTCAATTAATGAATTCTTTCAGGTTAAAATAAGAGCTCGTCTGAAAGAGAATATGGGTCAAGTGACGATATCAAACTTGACGAGCGAATTGGTCATAACGACCGTGAAAACTCGGCTTTCCCATCTGCCGGGTGGTGCATTAGTTAGCCGAGTATTAGATAACATTCTCACCGAACAACTCCACAGACAGAAATCAAGATTGGCTTCCGACCTTAGTGCCATGCTGAAAACGATGCTTAATCAGGAGTTGAAAAGCTTTAATCTCGCCCTACCTTTGCCTCTTCTACAAACGAGCGACAAGTACATACGACGCGGCTCTATATACTAACCTTAGCCTTATCATCCGTCATTGAAGCATGGCATGACATTGTTGTATCATAGACACCTCGGCATTTGTTTTGGACAGCATGACGGCTAAATTAGAAGTTTCTAAGATTTAGCATGCGGTTGAGAATATCTAGTTATTTTATAGCTACATGCCTTAATTCATATCAAATGATGACAATTTATTTGTTGTATTAAAGAACAATATTTTTCACATTTTATGTACAAAGTTTTCAAGTTCAAGTACAATTTTCAATGTATATAAATCTATAGTTCTCAATGACATTTGAGAATGAATATATATATCAAGATAAACAAATTATATTTTTGAAATACTTTTAGAGTGATTATGTGATTTTAATATTTTAAAACTTTTTCAATTGCTTTTATTTTTAAATCAAACATCTTGCTTATCATCATTGGACCATTCTAAGGTGAGTAACATATGTTTGTTTTTATATTTAAAGATAAAGAAGTTTTTTTTTGCTGAACATAAAATCTATTTTTGTTGTATGTTGGTTTTACAAAATTTATAAATTTGACCCAGGTAGTCATTTTGTCAAATCTCCCATTCAACAAAATATCAAAGTGTTTTGTCTATGTATCAAATCACTTCAAACTTGGTAAATATATACTGTATAACATAACAAACAACTTCTGTTCTACAAATTTGTGACAGTGCTCTTTGCCTCTGTAGCTAATGTGCTGTATAATGTTCTATAAAAATACAAATAATAAAAATCTACAAACTTGTTTCTGAAATTTATATTTCTTTATTTTGTTTGATATTTTATGATTTTAATTTTTGAATTTGAAATAATTTTGTCGAATCTCACATTTAACAAAATATTTAAATTTTGGGTTATGGTTCAAAGTACATTTTTTTGTGACTTTTTATATTTTTGATTTATTTACTTTTATGGTTTTCATTTTGAGACTTGAATAATTTTGTCAAATTTAATTCTCAATCAATTAGTAAAATTTTTATTCGAAGCGTTAAAGAAAATCTTACCTAATAAACGTGGTTCGTTATCATCTTCTAATCAATGTAACTGCTAAATAGTTGCTCGACATTAAAACCACTTAGTGGCTTGAACATAGCTAGCTTATCTTATGCTTTATATTTATGATTAAAATATAATTTTTTTTATTAAATTATAAAGCAAAATTTAGTTCACAAATATTTAAATTTTGTTTATTGAATCATGAATAAGTGTGAATTTATTGAATAAAGTAAATGTTCACATATAATGTAAATAGTCTTTTTTTTTGCTGTTCAGCTTGAATTAAAGATAAAAGAAACAACAACAAAAATGGTGGCAATTTAATGAATGAATCTTCACCTCTGTTTTACAAAAATGATTTATAAATAAGGAAGATTTCTTACAGAAAATAATGAATATTTGTTAATTTTATTCATGAAGTTTTTTCATTCACTTGTATCTTGAGTGGCCTTCAATCTAAGCTGATTTTAGGGTGGCTCACACGACATTACAGCCAACATTTCCCCCCAAGAATTGTATTTTAAGTCTATTAACAGAACATTCGGAGATGTTATCGAACCAGTGATTAGCACTAACTTTTTGGGTTAGAATAAAAAGATGTTACCTATAAACATTCACTAGATTCAATCTACCGGGTGTCAATATCCACTAGATTCTATCTGTTAGCTGCCACCATCCACTAGATTCAATCTGTTAGCTGCCAACATCCACTAGATTCAATCCGTTAGCTGCCACCATCCACTAGATTCTATCTGTTAGCTGCCAACATCCACTAGATTCAATCTGTTAGCTGCCAACATCCACTAGATTCAATCTGTTAGCTGCCAACATCCACATCTAATAAATTCAATCTGTTTGACTTGGATTTCAACATCCAATAAATTCAATCTTTTGGCTGTCGACATTCAAGAAAAAAATACATAATTCAAATAAATGCTTAATACATGAATTAATTTTGTTGGTTTTAATGATAAACTTTGTCTATTTATTGTCTTCATAAAAAACAATTGATTGTACATCGATTGAATAACATAATACTAATAATTAATTCACAATAGGTTTGTATTGTTAAAACTCTAGATTTAGATAGTTATTGGCTGAGCATGACGTTTATTTGTCCTTCATTAATATCTAGAGCTTAATTTTAAGATTTAAAATAGTTTTTTTATAGACTTTTCTTTAAGTAAGAGTTTTAGACTTAAGACTATTTCTTTCCCTTGTTAGATTTAAGACCCCCAGTTATATTTACAATGTAAAGTATTTCATTATTATTTTTATTTCTTTGAGAAAAGGTTTTATTTTCAAATTTTTCTCTTGCTAAGTATTTGATGTACCTTTTACATATTCCCCAGTGCTGTGTAAACTATCCAATTAATATCATTTAAAACTGCACCACAGCACCAGTGCCTTATGAAGGTTCAATAATTTGTATGTTTCTTTAAATTACTATTCTTGAATAACTTTACTTTTCAAATGTTGACTGTATATCTCATTTAAATAAAGATTAGTAAGTATATTTGATTTTGCCACAGTTCTAATTGGTTTAATAAAAGTGTTTTATGGAGTAGAAAGTTGTTATTTAAATGGAAGAATAATACCAATTAAAGCAATAATCAACTGGCTCGACATTAACTTTGGAACCTATTTAATTAATAAAAAAATTAAATCATCTTCTTGAAACTGCAAAAGTTTGTAAGATTATTTTCCAATATAGTATTGAATATTTAAGGCCCCCCCAACCCTCCCCGCCCATAAATTCTATAGTTTTGTTTGTAAAAAAATAATTAAATTAAATGCCAATTATAGTGCATCAACCTGGAAAAAAAAGGTTACCACAACATTAGAGTGGCTGGTCATCTGGTTCCATTGGTTTCCTTCTGACCCAGGGCAATGCTTTAGAGGTATAATTGCGACATTCTCTTTAGGAATTACTATTGGACACATGCTCCATACGAATTACTATTGGAGTGCTGATGCTCTTCATAAATGGATCAACAATAGCACAAGTGAGGTAACCCACAATCAAATAACACAGAGCTTATCTCACTTGTGCTATTGTCCAACCAAATGAAAACAATTGAAGGGTTGACAATATGAAATGATGCAAATATAAACATTTTGACCAAATGAAAATGTGGTAAAAATTTGAAAATGTCTTGAAAAGAAATATGCATTTCAAACTATCGTTTTTGTTTCAGTATTTGATTTATTTAACAGTGTATTTAATGAAAATAATTATTCCTGTAATTATTTTTTTTTGTAGAAAATTGGTCATGTACCATTAGATATGTATACAAGAAAAAACAATTTTAATGATATTTGCTGTATTTTTATATGATAGGATAACACAATTTAGCATGAAAAATGTTGGTGACGGGGTTTGGTTAATTTTTTTAAAAGGAAAATGTTGGTGATATCGTTTGATTAAATTTTCAAGGGGATTTCATGCACTGCTGTCCTGACTCTGAGGGCCTTTGCTGTATAAATAATGAAATAACATCCTTTCATTTTGTCAATGCGAAATGCAAGACCAAAATATGAGGTGTAAATGCATACCTTGTCAAACATAAGCTTATTTAATCTTTTTGTTGATAAGTGAGAATTAATCAAATGTTTTTCTATCAACTCTTGTCTATTTCACGGATGAAATGTAATACTGAGTGCATGTACTATCGTCCATAAAATAGGAGTCCTATGCTGAAAAATTACTTGAAATATACAGAACTAGATTATGCAAATTTCACCGTTTTACACTAACCAACAAAATAATTTAAACCTGTACATTTGCATAGTGGTTTAGTTGAAAGGGACCCTTATTTCTTGGGCAATAGTGCATCAATGCTTAACATGTAGATGCCAAAATTAAGAAAATTAATGTTGCCCAATCAATAAAGGTTGTCATAATTCAGGTATTGTTACGGACACAGTATAAAATTAAAGAATACTTGAGTATTTTTTTTAACTTTTTTTTATTAAATTAAATGAAATATTTTTCTTTTTATTTAAAAAAGTTTCTTTTCAGAACTGGAAGACTGAAAAGCAAATACAAAATTGAGGCCCCTTGATGTCCCACGTTGTATACTATACCCGAGTAAAAAAGTTGACATCGATTTTTCATTCCGAAAGGGTTTGTGGTGGTTATTATATATTGAAATGTTTTGTTTATGTTTATGGCAAATTAAATTTTATGAGTTGGACTAATTCAAATTTTAATAGCTCTAGTAAAATATTTTCCTGGTTTATTCATGTAAATTTATATTAATGTTATTTGTTACTTATTTGTGAGCTCTTACAAGATTCATGAATGAAAAGAGAAGAAAAACTATTCTTTAGAGTACCACAAAAATTTTTTAATCAAAAATATTTTTGCTTCAATATGAACTTGAAATGTTCATATTGTTTGTTAATAAATTATAGATTTTAATATTATCAAAGTTTATATGTTTTTAAATCATGTCATTACAAAGTGTTTTTGACTGAAAACTTGCAAAAAATAGTTTAATTTTTGATTCAATAAATCTGAAGTATGCAAGGATTAGTGTCCCTCTTTTAAAAATTATGGGGCTACAGAATTTTTATAACAATCCTTAAATATTTGTATATACTCTTGTGAAGTTTATACATGTTTAAAATTCCTGTGTGGTACTCATAAATTAAATTGTGCTTAGGAATAATTAATGGTGTTTGATATATCAATGTAAAACAGTGTATAAACGTTTTTCTTACTACAATAAAAAAAGAATGTTGAAGAATTCCAGTTTCTTGTATATTTAATCCAATGGATTCAATGAGTCTACAATTCAATTAATGGTTGTGTTCCCTGGGGTTCGGTGCTATTTTTCTCATCAAGACTGCGGACCAAATAAATGTCAATGTATTTGTGTAATATAAACGTATACTTCCTCTTTCGTCCCTGCATTGTCTGACCATTCTTGCCTTACCATAACAAGAGAGTACCATTTGAAAAACAAGTCACTAATGTAGAAAGAATTGGGAACAAAATTGTTGATGTTACTAACTTTATTTTATTCTATTACACTTGACTCTTTAGTATGTGTTTACTTTATCATAGGACTAAAAACTAAACACTTAACAGTATAGAAAAAGTCTTTATTATATAGGAAAAAAGTCGTATTCAGCACCAAAGAGTTGAGATTCTTTTTAATTTTTTTCAACGATTTTTCCCACAAATGTTGAAGTGTTTTTTGTTTAATAATTGTACATTAAAAATAAAAACATTCAAATTCATAGAAATGTAAGCTTGAGTTTTTAGTAATTTCTTTAATGATGATTTGAAAATTTTCTTAAATATTTTTCTAATTATTCAAGTAAATAATTATTGCTCAAGATATGACAGAATTTTTATTATTTACGAATAGACTAATTGTTAAACCACATTTAAATGATCAAAGTAGATTTTCAATCCTTAACTAAAAAATAATCAAAGGTTAAGGACCAATATTTTTAAATCACTTTGGACATCCTTTCAAGCTAAGACAATGCATTTCCCAAAGTGTACTTTTTAACAGAGGTTTTTTGAACATGTGTATAGCATGGTGTTATCATTCCATTTATATACTAGTCATGTATGTTCCATTATGGTTGTTTGTTTGTTTCTAATACTAGTCATGTATGTTCCATTATGGTTGTGATTGTTTGATTTTAATTGAGTGAATAATTTTTCTAGTTTATGTATAAATAGGTTGTAAGTAATAGGTATGTTGTCCATTTTTTAATGTAGTTTGAAATCATTTAGTGGTATGTATATTGTACTAGGTAGTTTTTTATGATTTTATATCTAGCTACTGGATTAGTTGAAGAAATAAATTTAAATACAAATATATTTACGATGTCATAACAATCTTATGCGAAGCATGACAAACATAAAGTATCTCATTTGTTGAAGGCAGAAGTTATTTGTACAATCGAGCTAGGTAAGAATAGGTTATCCAATGTTCTAAATAACCTCTCGTTGCATAAAATATATTGAATGGACATGAATTCTCCAGTGATGTGTGGCAGGATTGTTTTTATCACCTCAACACCAACCTAAGGTCGATCAACCCAAACATTTGTTATTTTGTATATCAATGCATTTATCATTGGTGTATAAACTATCCAATGTTTAAATTAGTTTACTCTCTGTAGGGTCATGATCAGATCACCTATTTGTGGATATACCCAATAGGAGTATTTTAGGAAAAACCTTTCTTGTTGATTGTTGCAATCTGTGAGAAAATTAAATGCATTGAAAAAAAACCCATTAAGGTGGTTGAAAGATTCGTTGTTTTTGTACATTATGATTAATATGGCTTGGAGAAATAATTATGATTTTGCTAATCCTACCTTGGATGTCTCCATCGATTTTCTCTCCTTTGGTTCATCTTGTACTTGATATTTATCGTTGGTTAACACAACTATAATTGGAGTTGTTGATAATAAAAATACTTTTTCTTTATTTAAAATATATTTTGAGACACCCAGGTTTTAGAAAAGTTTTTATTTGGAAGAAATATATTCTTTTGAATCATTGCAGTTAAAGAAAGTAAAGAAAATGTTTTCATTAGTTTCACAAACCTAGCTATTATTATGCACTAAACACACTTTTTTGCCAAATTAGAATTCTCAACAGCTTAAGCCACCTGACGTCCGTATAAATATTTTTAATGTGCAGAACAATCATCTAGTCCACGTTGTGCCATAATCATACATTTTACGAGTCTATTTTCATCTACAAATTTCTCCTGTGAAAACTTTCATCAGAAAGGTTTATTAATAATTAAAAATGGGTAAGATCATTTTGAAAAGTATAGCAATCATTGATTTCAGAATATGTATATAAAATGATATGAAACAATCGCCACTAGATAATAAATATGTTAGATAAATCAACAACCAGTAGGAATGATTTACTTTCATTGCTATGAATTAAGTTTTTAAACTTTCTCTTTATCATTTAATATATATTTAAAGTTTTAAATATAGAAGTGCAAAATATTGAAATTTTTCAAAATCATTTAATTTTTTTAGGTATTTTACTTACATAATGTTATAAAATAGCAGATAATATAAAACAAAGTTTAGATTTAATATATTTTTTCTAGAATGCACAAATAAATTTATTCATCGTCAAATATAAATTAGGATTTATTTTACAAATGCACTTGGATAAAGAACTGCATCTATATGATCGGTATTGCTTCACAAATTTGGAAACTGAATCAATTGGAAATTTATTTAGAATTAATTTAAATTATTTCAATCTTATGGTCTCCTGAATTACATTTTTTGTATATTTCATTAGCAGGAATTCTATTTTTCATCCCACTGATCCATGCCTCATTGTTGCCATAAGGAATTACTTTATATTTGATATTGAAAGCTAACCTTTTGCATGAAAGGAATCTGATGTCAGAACAGGTTTATTGTAGGAGCAATCTGAAGTCTTTATAACCAAAGTAGAAGTGTTGATGGTCTATAAAGCTGCTCAACAACTCCCTGGGATAAAGGATTATCGTAGAATACACTAATACATGACAAACAATATCGGTGTTGCAATACGTCACAAAGTCACGTAACTGCTTAAATAGAAAATGGGATAACATTGATTATTTAGGTTATCTTGTTGAAGTTATTTTTTCACTAAATTAAAGAAGCTATATTGATATTTTGTTTTTATTAAAATATTGTTTCGAAAACATTCGTCTGCTATTGAAGTCTGACGTCAGACTTTCGAAAAATATTATTTTAATGAAGATATAAAAATTGAATAAAATAAGTTAATAATTAAGATCAATCTTTCCATTATGTTTTATTGATTTAATTTATTTATTTTAGTGAGACAATAATCTTAATAAGATAACTTGAATAATTAATGTTATCCCAGTCACGTGACTGTGATGTATTGAAGAGCCGATATATGTCTGCCTTAGCAGGTTGCATTGATTGTCACGTCTTAGTGTAGTCTATGAAATTACCCAAAAGGTGTAGCGCCGGTCATAGACGAAGTATGAAATATCTGAATTTGTTTATTTGTGAAAAATATGTGGAAACAAATAAATGTTTATCTTAATTTTAATTACTTGTTTAAAATATTAATTTTCTATGGCTGGCCAAATTTATGTATTCTATAAGACTGTAGTAACATATATAAAAAATTGCATGGTAAACAATAGTATATTCCTGATAAAATATATGAAAATTTTTCAAAGTTTATTAAATTAATTGTATATCATGATTGATTTTTATTAATGGAAGTCAAAATAAAAATTTCTAAGTACCCTGATCTTATTGAATGTATTTTCTATGTGATTATATCTGCTCATATTTAATAAGAAGTGTTTTTATGTGTTAAAATGTTTTTAATTAATTGTAAGATTATAAAAGAATTATAAGAATGGTTATTGTTTTTATGTGTTAAAATGTTTTTAATTAATTGTAAGATTATAAAAGAATTATAAGAATGGTTTTTGTTTTTCAATTAGACCAAGGTTTTGAATTACTATTAATGTTTTTCAATCAATTATAATAAATAATAACTTTATGTACCAACTCCATAAACTATAAATGTAATGTATGAAAAAAAATTGAATAAAAATACTTTGTATAATTTTTTATTATTTATGCCGTTTGAAATGCTGCATTAAAAAGGATGTTGAAACAGGTTTTTCTTACATAACTTCAAACAAATATTTTAACACTAAAATATTTTTGAAGTTTATTTTATTCAATATGAATGATATGAAAGTAATGTCGTTGATACAAGTTATTAAACAACATAAAAACGTAGTTATTTCAATAAATTCATTTTAAAGACAAACTATTTATAAATGTTCATAACTCATATCTTCCAGTTATGTTGAACAGCTGAAGGCTCATTGCTCTAAAATGAAATAATTAAATGTATAATCTTCCTTTGAAACACACAAGTTGACAAATTTTTAACAAAAGCTATAGCAACCCAAAGTACATAGTAGAGCAGTGCCTTGCATCTTCACGAATGCAAGTCTGGAACAAGAAAGATGCACAACAGAATTACTAACAGGTACAAAATAAATTGAGAAATTTAGGCCAAGAAAAATATATTGAAACTTTAATTTGGGCTATGTTGAATTTTTTGTATATAATTGTTTTTGATATGAAAACATTGTCTGAAAAAAATTTGTGCACAGTTTCTTTTGTCAAAATAACTTTATGGATGTTAATATTAGTAACCAAAAATTATAATCAAACAAACTTAATAGCCTTTATGCTATTCAATTTGTTTGATTATAATTTTTTGTTGGAGAGTTACCATCGTTTCAATTTGGCAAATTTTGTTGATTTTTCCTAACTCATCAAATCAAACCTGTCGCTATTTGGTAATTAACATGGTCAGGTGTGGTACTTTTTTTTAGAAATAGTTACAAGTCTTTTTTTCTGATTTGAAGAAATTAAACATCCCTTGTGGATGTACTATTTAAGGATAACTTCGAAGTATATTTGGTGATTGATGTGGTAAGATTTCACAATTAACATTACCCATTATGAAGTTACTTTTATAATTTTGTTTGAAAAAATATCTTTTTTCCCTTGATGTTTTGGGGGTGTGCAATAACCAACCAAACAATTTATAGATATATACTTGCATACTTTTTTGTTGACGAAGAATCTTTCAAAAATTTAAATGTAATTTCTTTGAAAAAAAAAGTAATTTATACTGGTTGAATCGTCACCAACTGTATTTTGTTTCTAAATTTTGATATTTCTTTATCAACTTCATTTGAAAAAACATTTTTTTAAAATTTGTTTAACGTTTTTTTAATTCGTTTATTAATTCATCTGCATCTTTACAGTACTTCTTAGCTTGTGAGACATGCGATCTTATTGATGAAACTTTGTATTGTTCAGGGCACTGTCCATTAAAGTTTATGCATGTTCCAGCATCCGTCAGTTTCCTAAATACTTTGGTTGCATAATTAGTCTCATTCTCCTCAATTAAAATGTCTAAGAAGGGTAATTTTCCCTTCTGGTTCAGCTCGTATGTAAATTTTAAAACAGATTTTTCTTCCAATTTGTTTTTAATTTCTATTAAATGGTCTTCATTTCTTGTAACTATAAAAACATCATTGACATATCTTAAATATTTCATAGGTGGATCATCATAATTTGAAAAAAAAACAATTCTTCAAGATTTCCTATATAAAAACATGCAAATGTTGGTCCTAAAGGCGATTCCATAGTCACTCCGTCCTTTTGACAGTATAATTGACCTCTATGGTCTTTGAAAGACGTTTCTTTTGTGCAATATCCTAAAAGCAACTCCAAATGATTTTTATGGAGGTATGCTTGGGTGGTTGTAAAGACGATGAAGAGTAATTTCGATTGTTTCATTTACAGTTACGTTCGTAAAGAGGCTTACAACGTCTATAGTGAAGCCATTAATCCTGTAGGTTGAGCGTCTCTTATAATATCTAAGAACATGTTTGACGATTTGACGCTAAAACTTGAGGGCATGTACTTGCAAATCATTTTGTTTATTCTTTGGGCAGGCTTGTACGTCGGTGCCGTTACTTGGGAGATTATTGATAACAGCTACATTGCTAAGACGAGTACCACACTATCAAGGAGAATAATGATGCATTTACAAGAAGGCACCATAAAATATCATTTTATTAACATTCATCCTTAAATTGCTAAAGAAGAACGAAGGAAAACAATTTAAGATAACACAATTATACTATCTAAATGCCAAAATGCTAAACAATTGACAATTACAGAGGCAATGTTTATTAAGGAACACCAGCCAAGTTTGAACGTAATAAATATCAGATTATGTGGAATTCTTAAGCTCTTCCCTACAATAGTGTATTAATTTATAATATCTTGTAGCAACCTTAAACAAAGAAATAAACTTTTTTTAATTCTTTTTTATGAAAAACCAATTTCCGATAACATTGTTTTATAAACACCTAAAAATATTTCTGGACAAACTCTAATTTAGCAGACCAACATTTTTAGATGTATCCAAAAAAATATATTTGAAAACACCATACAAGGATATAACACTAATCAAATTAAATTGGAACTTAAAACTCTTTTTGAAAACCATTTTCCATAACTCAACATCAAATTAATATCTGTTAATACATCCGCATAAACAATTTTTTCAAACATAAGCTCAAGTTGCCAATTTCCCTGTGTTCGTCGGTCATCTATAGCTTTACCAAGCTCTGGACTGTAAAACAGCCCAGTAAATCGTTAGCACTGTCCGACAGCTTCTTTGTAGGATCGATGAACATAGAGGAGTATCTTCATGTACTGGTTTACCAATTTCGAATTCTATGACATACACTTTTTTACGCAAGGTAATTATTGATAACTATCATCATTTATTTACATATGTTAGTAAACGTTATGCTTGAAATTATGCTCAATTGCCTTTTTTATTTTATAAACGTATTACAGTTCATTCATGTCAAATTTTGTTTTTAATTTGTTTGTATCATTCAAATATGTATATATGCCTTTTTAATCATTAAACTAGTCTATTTTTAAAAGAATCTTAACATTTTTTATAAAAAAAAGTTATAAAAGAATAATATTTTTACTTGTACTACTTGTAAACGAATGTTTTTGTATTTTTTTTCAGTCTGATGACGAGAAAAGTTTCCTTGAAAGATAACTGTTATAAAAAAATATTAATGTTCATACTTCGATTGAGGTTTCCCAAGAAACAACGTATCTCAAATATAT
>JARUHE010131769.1:0-14475 GCA_031471125.1 Archaeomysis grebnitzkii | reverse complement strand
TTTATTATTATTATTATTATTATTATTATTATTATTATTATTATTATTATTATTAATTATTTATTTATTTATTTATTTATTTATTTATTTATTTATTATTATTATTATTATTATTATTATTTAATGGCAATGTTCATTGTTTGCTATTGAGATATTGTCCGAAATATAGGAAACGATTTCGCCAATAATATTCTTGTTTGTTATTTGGAAAGGCTTTGTATTTTTCCCCTAAATCGATTAGCCTTGATTTTTTTATATTGGACCGAAATCTCTGTAAGAATTTAATGAATATTTAAGGTATAAATAAAACTATTTGACTAACTTTTTATGTCCAAACTAGTCAAAATTGATATTATCAAGTTGACTAACCTTTATTAACATTGCACACTTTTTATTGATTTAATCAACTATGTTAGACATAAAAAGTTGGTCAAATGTTTTTAGTGACGGTTAAGGTCTTTTTCACCATCTGTGCAACAACACTCTGTCTACTGCCAGAACTTGCTTAACAAATACCTACGAAGTAAAAGCCTGAGCTGCGTTACTGTCCGCAATTGCTTGGCTATAAAACTAATGTATTAAAAACGAATTATGTCGAGTTAAAAACGGCTTTATTAAATTAAAATTAAATCTGAAGACTAAAGAAGATTATGAGTCAAATAAAACTGAATATGGTTATGAGTGAAAAAGGATTGAATAAGATTATGAGTAAAATAAGACTAAAGAAGATTATGAGTGAAATAAAACTGAATAAGATTATGAGTGAAATAAAACTGAATAAGATTATGAGTGAAAAAAGAATGGATAAGATTATGAGTAAAATAAAACTGAATAAGATTATGAGTGAAAAAGGAATGGATAAGATTATGAATATAAAAAGACCGATTAAGGTTATGAGTAAAATAAAACTGAATAAGATTATGAGTGAAATAAAACTGAATAAGATTATGAGTGAAATAAGACTGAATAAGATTATGAGTGAAATAATACTGAATAAGATTATGAATTAAATAAGACTTAATAAGATTATGAATGAAATAATACTGAATAAGATTATGAGTGAAAAAGGACTGAATAAGATATGTGAAAAAGGACTGAATAAGATTATGAGTAAGATAAGACTGAATAAGATTATGAGTAAAATAAGACTGAATAAGATTATGAGTGAAATAAGACTGAATAAGATTATGAATGAAATAATACTGAATAAGATTATGAGTAAAAAAGACTGAATAAGATTATTTGTAAAATAAGTCTGAATAAGATTATGAGTAAAAATAAGACTGAATAATATTATGAGTAAAATAAGACTGAATAAGATTATGAGTGAAATAAGACTGAATAAATAAGATCAAATAAGATTATGAATAAAATAAGACTGAATAAGATTATGAGTGGAATAAGACTGAATAAGATTATGAGTAAAATATGACTGAATAAGATTATGAGTAAAATAAGACTGAATAAGGTTATGGGTAAAATAAGACTGAATAAGACTATGAGTAAAATAAGACTGAATAAGATTATGAGTGGATGAAGACTGAATAAGATTATGAGTAAAATAAGACTGAATAAGATTATGAGTAAAATAAGACTGAATAAGATTATGAGTAAAATAAGACTGAATAAGATTATGAGTGAAATAAGACTGAATAAATAAGACCAAATAAGATTATGAGTAAAATAAGACTGAATAAGATTATGAGTAAAATAAGACTGAATAAGATTAGCTTCTCAATTGTAACTGATATTCATAATTTCATTTGAATCCCCAGAAATTGTGTCTTTCGTTCCAATTCTATTAGAAATAAATTCCTTTAATGCATCCATTGCTATTGCTAATGTCATCATTTCGTCATAATAAATATTTATATTATTATTATTTTACTTTTGTTATTATTATTGTTATTATTATTATAACTTATCAAAATTCGTTTCTAGTATTGTTATTACACTGACAAGTATAATAATAATAATAACAATAATAACTATAATTATTATTATCATTATTACTATTGTTGTTGGTATGTGCATTGGTGTTATTGTTTTAAACAGATATTATTAGCATTACTATCATTATCATCATTACCATCATGATCATTATTACCATTATTATAATTATTATAGTTATAATCATTATTATTAAAATGATAATAACAATTATGGCTTAGGGAAGACCACAGTCTTTTGACCAAACTGAGTTTTAATGATGGAATAAATGTTTTTATTTGAAGATTTGTGATCACTTATTACAACTGCAAGGTCCTTGAAAACACCCCTTGAATGATATCTTCAGAGCCGACCGTTGGTTTCGATAAATGTTGTGTGAATCAATGCGAATAACTACTGTGTTAGAATCTTAAGTTTCGGAAGCTATAACGATAGTAATGATTGGTGTTATTAACACATAGCTTTAATGTATTATCTCTTAACCCTTTAACGCCTGAGTAATTATTAGCTTAAGCCTTAAGTCTTCAACACAATAGAGTTTGGATTGAAATTAAACCTTCTTAAACGTGACTAATTCGTCCCAATGGACGTTAAAGGGTTATCAGTTACATGTATCAGTAAAATGGGTCATTATCGGCATCAATGCTGGTATATTGTATACTATTTGTTATATTTGCTGTATTTATGGTAACGATATTTATAAATTACCATACAAAATTCCGTCACGGCTCACTGTTTCAAGTCTTTTATCTTATTAAATATTTTAGAAAGCCGTAAAGTAATTATGTACGATAATACTTTAGTGGTATGTGTATGTGTATGTGTATGTGTATGTGTATGTGTATGTCTATGTGTATGTGTATGTGTATGTGTATACTTTAATATAATACAATTATCACATTATATCCAACTGCATAAATAAATTTGCTTATTGATACGTCTGCAGTGATGTTATTTTCTTAAATATAATTCAGTTAACTATAAGCTATAATGGGTTGCCTCAGTTGTGGTATTGTCGATCCATATAATAGCACAAGTGAAGTAAGCTTTATGTTGTGTGTTGTCTTAACATCGTGCTGCTTATAAAAATAATATCCATCCAATGTTCACAATTTCCACTGATATCCTTAATTAAATTCAAATAATTTTGTTTCAACTGAAACTAATATGCTTGTAATATGTATAAAACTCACCCATTATAACGAGTATAATTATTTCATCAAGTATTTCCATGTAGACTTAATTACATTTGGCATTGGTATATATTTGTATGTTTTAATTAGCAACTAACTTAAAATGTTCTTCATTTAATGTAAGCAATTCCAGCTGGTCCGTTGGATGTATTTAATCAAAAACTAACTACCCTCCCATAAGAAATACGCTGCACGTACGTACGCGTACCAAACTTAGGATGCATTTTCTTCATCAATTACGTGCTTGTTTGGTGCGTTGTATCCAAAAAGTACGTACGTAAGTTTTTTATGGCTTAAACATGCCAATTACGTGCTTATTTAGTCCAAGTACGTTTGGTACGTAAAGTACGTATAGTACACGTACGTACTTTTCTTGAGGAGTATATAGTTCCCCGTTCAAGGTTGTATTAACAAGTTGAGCTTTTGGATATGCTTTGTTTTTTTATACTGTATGTACAGTAGAAGTATATTTAATTTGTATGTACTGTATAAAAATTGTATATTTTATTTTTGTATACTGAATATGTTATATACTATACTGTATAGTACTATTTTTAAATGTTATTTTTATATACTGTATAATAATTGTACATGTTTTTTTATATACTGTATAATAAATGTATATGATATTTTTATATACTTTATAACAATTGTATATGGTATTTTTATATACTGTATAATAATTGTATATGGTGTTTTTATATACTTTATAATTATTGTATATGGTATTTCTATATACTTTATAATAATTTTATATGATATTTTTGTATACTTTATAATAATTGTATATGATATTTTTATATACTTTAAAATAATTGTATATGGTATTTTTATACACTGTATAATAATTGTATTTGTTGTTTCTATATACTGTACTGTATAATAATTGTATATGCTATTTTTCTATATTATATTATTCTATTTTTTTGTAATGATTTTTAGGTATGTTGTCTTATATACTGTATAACAATATTATTTTTATATACTGTATAATAATTTTATATGCGGTTTTTTATACTGTATGCAAGTTAAATATGTTATTTTTATACATTGTATACTAGTTTTAATTGTTATTCTTATATACTGTATAAAAGTTGTATTTGTTATTTGTATATACTGTATAATACTTTGATATACTATTTTGTATACTATATTTAAAATTATATATGTTATTTTTATATACAGTACTTTATAATAATTTTATATGCTATTTTTTATACTGTATGCAAGTTATACATGTTATTTTTTATATACTGTATAGTAATGTTAAATATTATTGTTATGTATTGTATAATAGTTTTATATATTAATTGTATATACTGTAGAGTAATTTAATATCCTATGTTTTATATTTTATTTAGAATTGTATGTGTTATTAAACATACATACTGTATAATAATTTATTGTACTATTTCTTATACGATCTTTAAAATTGTATATGCTATTTTATAAAATGTTTGATAATTGTATATTTTATGTGTATATACTGTATCACAATTTTATGCCATTTCTTATACTGTATTTGAAATTGTAAAGGTTTGTTACTTTTGATAAGCTTTTCATCAATTTCAACAAATTAAGTCAATTAATATAGCTCCATAAAACAGTAAATTATTTTCAACAAATAACTGATATATCATAATTTCAACAACATTTGCAATGCCTTAACATCAATTAAGAAAAATATTAGCCGTTCTGACAAATTATAAAAAAAAACGTTGGTTATATTTAAAACAACAAACCTAGAGTGTAAACCGCCCAAGCTTTCTATCGTTTTACACCTACTAACCGTCTGTTTATTATGTTAAAATTAAAGTTAAAAAAAGGGTAAAAATATAATTAGTAATAATTAAAATCGTAGGTTGTATTCCATGGTACACTCACGAACATTATGACATTTAGTAAATTAATATGAATTGCGAATGAAGCGAAACATTATTATATTGCTACCTACATTTTTTTTGTTGTTGTTATCGGTTGTGGTTTTGTTTTTGTAAACTCCTTCTCCAATGGAATTTAAACAGCGATAAAAGACAATTCATAATCAAAGGGATTTATATCAGTTAAAAATATTAAGTATAACATTTTTCAGTTAAAAATATTAAGTATAAGATTTTTCAGTTAAAATATTAAGTATAAGATTTTTTTAGTTAAAAATATTAAGTATAAGATTTTTTAGTTAAGAATATTAAGTATAAGATTTCTCAGTTCAAATTATTAAGTATAAAATCTTTTCAGTTAAGAATATTAAGTATAAGATTTTTCAGTTAAAAACATCAAGTATACATTTTTTAATTAAAAATATTAAGTATAAGATAGGAAAGGGAGAAGAACAAACGCGTTAGACGCGCAGTCATGTACACATTTAGACCTAAGCTATAAGACATCTTACCAAAAATTTGAGTAATATCTAATCATAACATTAGTCATAATGTTCAAGCTATAATTACAATTCACTATACCGCCAACTTTTTGTTTGTTGTCCATGTTAGAAAAATTGTATTGCAGAGCAAAATGTTAAAGTTAAAAAAACTGTATTGCAGAACAAAATATTAAAATCAAAAACTTGAAAAATAAAAATCCAATGTCTTAAACCTTTATTTTATTATAACACATAATTTTAATTACAATTTTTATGAAACTACAAACTTGACTATTTTTATTATGATTTTTATTATTACTATTATTATTATTATTATTATTTTTATTATTATTTATGAAACTACATACAAACTTGACTATTTTTATTATGATTTTTATTATTATTATGCAATAAGTTTTGTCTTAAAAAACCAATAACGTGTTTTCGTATTATATTATTTTCAAAATTAAATAAACATTATTGATAACATAAAAGTTCCTATTATTTATTGGTCATTGTTTTATTTTTATTACTATTATTTATTATTATTTATCATTTATTAGTTATTGGTTTTACTATAGCAACAAACTATGTATTTATTATATTAAAATTATTATAAAGCTATAATTAATGAAATAATGTTATTTGCATTATTGCTGGTATAAATGGAATTATAGTTTTTATGTTTAACAGATGTATTTTGCAAGATTTTTCTAATTATCTGAATAAAAGATTCGATCTCGCCAATGACCAAATTTGATTCGGGTTTTGACTTAACTGCAGAGATTTGAGGGGATTAGGACGTACAAGAAAGTTCACTTAGACTCGACCCAAAGTTTCTTCAAGCTAAGGGACGCTCTTTCTCTATATATATCCGTCTTCCTATACAAAGCTAGATAGGTGTGTGTGTGTGTTTGTGTGTATGTGTGTGTGTATATATGTGTGTTTGTGTGTGTGTGTGTGTGAGTGTGTATATATGTGTGTTTGTGTGTGTGTGAGTGTGTATATATGTGTGTTTGTGTGTGTGTGTGTGTTTGTGTGTGTGTGTGTGTGTGTGTATCTGTGTATGTGTGTGTGTTTATTTATTAGTCTATTTGTGAAAAATAAAGACTTAGTTCTTAGCCTAACTTGTACACTGTGTACACTGAAGTAGTTTACGAGCTTTAACCCGCTGAAGCCTTTTACTGTTTTTAACATAACAATTAGGTGTCTTCTGTGTCGTCTTTTGTAAAGTGAATACAATCGCGATAGGCCTCTCACTAGCTTAGTAGCCCTTCTTTGGATTGATTTCAAGAGATCAATGTCTATGGCCAAGCATGGGCTCCATGCCTGGACAGCAAATACTAAGTGTGACCTTACATATGGGTATGTTCTGATAAATATTTCTTTAGTCAGGTGTTTAAATGTATTCTTCAGCTCTCCCAAAGCACCCGTTCCCCTTCCAGCTGCAATTTTCCACTGTTCGAGTCACTTCAAGTCACTGCAGATTTTTATACCCAGGTCTTTTTCAGACTCAACACTCTGGCGTTCTGTTGCTATCCCGTTGTTCATATGGCATGTGTGATCACTGGGTGGACCCCCAATCTGCATGACCTTGGATATGTTGGCATTACATGCCATGCCTCAGGCTGTTGCCGATTCATTGATTTTGGCAGGTCTGTTTGCAATTAGTCAGGCCCACATAAGTGTTTGTCAGTTTTGCATTTGCCGACACGTCGATACATTTTAGTATCGTCAGCAAGCAGTTTAATTGAAGATGTGTGATGTTGTATTTGATGTTATTTATATAGATGAGGAAGAGTATGGGGCCTAGCAAGAACACTGTGGCACCCCACTGTGGCACCCCACTGTGGCACCCCACTGTGAACAGAAGTTCATGATGAAAATTTACCTCCTACTGATACTCCTTGTGTTCTGTTTTGTAGGTAGGATTTGATCCATGTAAGAATTTTGCCCCTGATTCCACAGGCATCTAGTTTGATAAGTAGTTTTGCATGGGACACTTTGTCAAAAGTTTTCTAGAAGCCAGCTCATTGGCACATTCCTTAAGGAGCTTGGGTGTATTCCATCGTAACCGCTGGCACAGTCTTCCTTGAAGGACAGTAAGAGTTTTCTGACCATATTTGATGTAATTGGGATGTTGTCTAGTGTAGCTATAGCTCTGTGCCTTATGCGTGGTGTTGTGTCAATGTTGACAGTGTGTTCTCTGGTGAAAACAGAGTCTAATTGTTCATTGAGTCGGTTGGTTTTCTTTATTTCATCAGTAGTTTCTCTGTCTGTCTTACAATGCACTAATTCTTTCTCTGCTCACCTGATTGTTTCGAATGTGTCTGTAGATTAGGTTTGGGTTATACTTGAAATTTCTGGCAAGTCGTAGTTCTGTTTCTTTCTCATATCTCTCTACTAGAGACCATGTATGGGGTAAAAGGAAGTACAGTATTAAATCATATATAACCGGACAATAATATTGTTTTGAAATAATGACGGACTATTAAATGTATCTATTTTACAAATAGAAATATAAAATGGCTCAAGCTATATGTTTATTTTCCTGTGATACAATTATTTCTATGTCATAAGCGGTTAGCTAGCATACATTACCAAGCCGACAATTTAAGTATAAGCCTTCAAAGAAAAGTTCTTCATAAAGAAAATCTGAAAGAAAACTTGAAAAAAAACGTTGTGTAATTCAATCTAGAACTTCATTGACCTGAATAATCATTTGTAAAACCATTATTCAACGGAGAAAATTCATAATCTATAGGTTTGACTTCAAACAGTGAACTTAAAAAAATAACAAAAAAGTTTTCTTGGGAAATATTTTTCTTTTCAAAGAATTCCAAATGGAAGATTTGGAAAACAAGACATGTTGTCCAATTTGCCTTACCACGCTAGAAGCAAACGACCTGGTTGTAATGCTCCAGTGCAAACATTACGTGTGCTTGAAATGCATGCCTGGCATCATCTTCTTAGACGATTTTCCGCGAAGGTGTCCGATGTGCAGAGCACCTGTCCGACTGTTTTTAGTCTCAAAATTCAAAGAGGTCACCGATCAAAACTTTCTAGAAGCAACCTACGGATGTTCACCAAAAATTGCTCATGCTCAACCAAAGCCCGATAATTTAAGATTAATACTTTGGCTTCCAAACTTTGTAACAAGAGTTGGATTCTCTGCAATTTTAACAAGAATTGAAGAATCGTTTGATGTTTTAAGCCATATTTGGGATTCTTTAAGGTCATGTCCATTGTGTGATTTTAAAGATTTATGTGTGACGCGTGTTATTTGGCATCTATTTAATGTCCACGATTACCACACTTGTTATCAATGTCCTCAGCCACGTGTCACTCTACTGCCAGCCTTCTATACTGTTTATACCCGTGAGTCCTTGGTAGCTCATGTGCGGAAATATCACGTTCCCCGCTCCACGCTCATAATGCGTCGCCCCACATTTTATTGTCAAGTACTAACTAATATACACGAGTCTAACTTTTCAATTCACATGTGAATTAAAATCAAAGACATTAGATTTAAAAAAAATGCATGTTTAGAATATGATATACAATTAAATATAGTCCTTCTATCATTTTACAAGAAAATGAAGTATCAAGATTTTTGGTTTCAATGGGGATTGCACTGTGGAATAAGTCTCCATTGTTCATGTAGTTTGAAAAACGAACCATGGACGGTTGAGGGCAATAGTTTAGAAAAAAATCTTCACATTAATGGCCGCAAATTCATATCAAAATTTGTTTGAAGAAAAACTTTTTGAGAATAATTCAACGGGAACAATTGAATACAACGCATACAAGAGAAAAAACGTTTATACAGAAAATTAAATAATTGGAAAAACAATTCTCCAGCCTAATTAACAAGATAAGAAGAAAAACTCATCCATGAAACAGTTGTATCTACATTGTTGAAATAAAAACCTAACAATCAAATCCATTTGTACAAAAAGAAAATTGACCAAATTCAACTTGAGGATCTAACCGATTGCTTGGCATCATTTAGTGGTTTTATGAAAAAGAAAGCAGCAACCCCATAAAAAATGGTATAAGCTAAGGAAAAAGAAATAAAGAAAGAAAGAAAGGAAGGAAGGAAGGAAGAAAGAAAGAATGAAAAACAAAAGTTTTTTGCTTACCTCTCACAGGTTCTATGACTCATTCAAAAACTATTTTCTTCTCTCTTCTCAGCAGACTCACAAGAAGTTTTGCTCACCCCAAGATTTAAAAAACTGTATAATTTTAACCAATTGTAAACTTCGTTTTTGTTGTATAAAAAATAAATTTTTTCATGTAGCTATATAAGGATTTTATTTACATTTTAGATAGCTATGTTTTTTTATGATTTTATAACAATTGAAATTTTACCAAACATTTAACCATTTTGTGAACATAATTAATGTTAAGATAAAAATATACTATGGCAATATTATTTCTCTTTAAGGACTCATAATGATGTGGAAAATCGTTTATATTGGCGAGTACTTTATTTAATTAAAGTAAAAAGTCAACTGTAATAGTATGATTTAACATATTATGCGAGATACAGACAAGGTATCTGTTGATTGGTTCCGATACCTTAAAGGAGAGATGAACTGTCATTGTTCAGTGTTGTCTTTATTAATTAAAAAATTATGAACTTCTTGAACATATGACTTAGAGAACCTCGGAAAAGAGCCAATAACTTAATTTAAAGAAGCCTATTAAACTGAAGCAAATACAGTACAGTATAATCAAAATGCAACATTCTTATTTATAGTCAGAATGTACAGCTTGAAAGTTAGGAAGCTTGAAAGAAATGTATAACATATAATAATAAATGCAATTTATGAAACAAATCTTGCAGCACTAGAATTAAATCTGCTAAATATAGGAAAACGTCACATCACGTTATCGGTCCCTTAAGTAAAGCCAGACTGATCATGCAATTAAAAATTGACGAAAGTATTGATCTTGACGATGCAAGACATCAAGTGTGATATGCCAACGATAGTTATAGCATTGGAAAATTAGTTTCTATAAAAGCCTGGTGGGAAAAACCTAATGTAATTGGTCCCAATTATGGCTATTTCCCTAAAGCTTCGAAAGCAATACTCATAGTGAAAAACAACCAAGTGGTAATAAGAGATAATTAAATACTTAAAAATACATTTATAAACATCACCATGGACGGAAAAAGTTTTAGGGCCTTCAATAGGAACTGAAGAATTTGAAAGAAAAGTTAAAAATGGATAAAAAAAATTTCAATAACTGGTTTATGTCATCGTTGGAATTTAAATCCTGCTAACAATGTCTAATGTTGTCGATCTCGTTGAACCCCTGGAAGTATCCATCAGAGATGACATTATTCCTTCAATAATAGCATCAGACAGAAAAAAAATCTCAGCTAACAGTAAGACTTCGTGGCCTGGGATTATCAATCCAAAAATGTCAAGGTCAGTAAGATACGTCAAAACAGATAACTAAAAACTTAATGCCATTGATACTACATAAGATGAAGATTTAAGAAAACTGAACATTGCAAATATAAAGAAAACGAAACAAGAACTAAAGACTCAAAGAGAAACAAAAGTTAAAGATGAGTACCAGAACATTATTGACCAATGTGATCCCATACTACAGCGATGCATTCACATGGCTGTCTTGCTTGCCTATCCAATCACTTGGCTGCATTCTCAACAAGCAAGAATTCCGAGATGATATTTGTCTGCATTACAATTGGCGTACACCAAAAATGTGGGTTCATTGTGCTTGCGGAGGTAAGACCGATGTTGACGATACTCATTTGCAAAAAGGAAGGCTACAAAACAATGCAATACGTGATATAGAGGTCGATCTGCTAAGAGCGGTATTTCATGACGTAAGGCTAGAGCTAGAAAAAGTCATACTAGATGTCTCAGATGTGGGCCTATGAAGCCCCTACGAATCATTATTTATCTATGTCTTCATCTTTCATGCTAATGCTCCTAGTTATATTAATAAAAACCTTCGTCAGGTATACAAAGAGCAAGAAGGAGAAAATAAAGACATACCAAAACTGTATTTTGAACATTGAAAAAGGGACTTTCACACCTTTATGGTATTCTTCACGGCCGGTGGCGTGGGCAGAGAAGGTGAAGCCTACCATAAAAGGCTAGCACAACTAATAGCCAAGAAGAAAATGAAGCATACTCTCATGTCACCGATTTCGTTAGAACCAGAATCAGATTCGCCATTTTAAAATGCATTCTGATCTCTGTAAGAGGAGTCGGAGGTGAACAAAGATTGAGGAATGAAGCTCAAATCTCGTTCAGCCTGATCCCAGAAGATACTAATAATAATGTTATTTAAATGCCTGCATTGAATGGTAATAATAATAATAATAATAATTTTATTTAAATGCCTGCATTGAATGGTAATAATAATAATAATAATAATTTTATTTAAATGCCTGCATTGAATGGTAGTGTTTTTTGTTGATCAAAAGGGGGATTTCGTTCTCTAGATTTTTGCTATTGTACTATCAAGACTTATTTAATTATTATGTATCATTCTTGTTGTAAATGTTTTTGTTTTATAAAATAAAATTCCTATATATAAGGTAGAAATATATTTAAAATTAACTGTTTTATATATAAATATGTTCGAAATTATTTATTTTTTATTTTCATATATGAATTAATTCATAACTATATAGTTTTATATAAAAAAATATTTAAAATTATTTTTTTTAATAAAATGTGATTTGCAACCTGCAAATTGGCGAACATGCAGGCCTGAGCAACATTTTGGATCATTTTCTTCAATTTTTCCAATTTTTACTTTGTGCTTTTTTTCATAATTTCTTTTATTATTTTATCTGTAAGTTTTTCCAAGTAGCTTCAGTGCTGTATACAAATATCGAATACAGAAATAAGAAAAAACTTACAATGTTTACAAGATTTAAGAAGGTGGTACCTTGATGTTCGAATTTATCTCCTTTCTGGAGGCAGTGGAACTAATGAAAAGTTTGAGTAACAAAACTATTAAATATATATAAATAAATAAAGCGATCATGAACATCACGAACTGAAATTGTAAACTTTAAATTGTGCCTCAATTCTAAAAAATGATTACACAATTATTTCAATTCTATAATTATTATAAATAACAATTTAAAACGTATAAACTAAACATTTTTTCTACAAAACCAAAAATGATCCTGCAATTAAGTGCAAACTAAGCACGTGGGAAAATATATTGGCTAAAATAAGTTTGAACAAATACAATTGAGTTACGCCTGAGTAGGTCGACTAACGAGTCTCTATTTTTAATGTTTACTAAACTTTTTATTCCGAGTTTTTCTTCCTGCTTTGCATTGATTTCCAATGTACTGTACACGACAATGTATTATTTTACAGGAGGCGTCGTATCCACGCACACACGTTATGTATGGCCTTCTCATAGAGAACTTGATCGAATACATAAAAGCGCAGTATGGCGATGAGAAGTGGGAGGAGATCCGTAAGAAGTCGGGCATCACCCAGACATCTTTTGCCACCCACTCCCCCTATGGAGAGACCGTCATCCCCAAGGTAGTCAGGGCAGCTGTTGAGGTGAGTTGGTTGCGATTATTTATTTTTTGTCAAACTTCAAAAGAAAAAAAAATAAAGCCTAAATTTGTGTAAGAAATAGCGCCAAATCGCTTCATCCTCAATTAATCACGACCCTTCTTGCAGAATAATTTTAAATCTCGTCTTATTTGTTTATTAAATATTCAAGTTTGTGTGGTTCTGTCTGAAATAAGTATGAAATAATCATAATAAACTTTCAGTTAATTTTCAATAAATTGTTTAGTTTTGCCTCTGCAATATTTTTCCTAGCATTGGACTTATAAAAACATTGATTTTCTTTTTAGTTTAATAACAAAATGAAAATATTTTAAACAGTCTTTACATACATAAGTGAACGCATAGTATTTTAATAAAATAAGTTATATTGTGCAAATGTTTTTTTTAAATGAACAATATATCAATGTAATTAGTGAAAACACAAAGCAATAACTTTGCGGGCATTAATAATAATAATAATAATAAAAATAATCATCTTTATTCGTAAGAAATACATGATATAATTTACAACTTTTTATAATAAAAGTTACAAGTACAAAAAAACTAAAACAAGAGTATATACTATACAATTAATCTATCTTAAAACTTAACATCATATCTCCGTATATAAGAACACATTCGGTATTACGACATAGCTATGCTATAAAGCATTGTGTTTATGTCTTCCTTATCAAGTTAATAAAACATTTTAAAATCCCTCATGTTAATAACGTTGTTATTAAGCCATGGTGCCACCCTTCAAGTAGACCAATACCCAAGGCTAAAAATAACGTACATTTTTGAAACCAGTTTTTATATAGTAAACCATTTCGAAATGTTGTCAAAAACGTAGGTTTTAAAATCAGTCATCGCGCACATTACCCCATATTTACTTATAAATAATATTTAATACAAATCTACTGCCTATACAGTATATTATGTCCATGAGCCAGACAAAAATTGAGTACCAAAAAGGAAACCAGGATTATCATACATGTATCGAAAGATAATCGCCTATATTTGTGTATAATCGTTTGGGCTATCGATATATTTAACGTACATAAATATAGAATTTGTAAATTATTACATAAAAATAGGTTTTTACTAAAAAAAATATTATATTTGAAATTATTCTTCAAAATGTTTCTTGTGTAACAAAGTTGGTATCCTTTGAATATATAAATTATACCAGTATTGTTGTAAATGTGATTAGCATTTCAAATGTTTATGCAGAATTTGAATAAGTGTATTTTAAAAGGCGGTATAGGGTAAGTTAACGAAGATCGTCTTAAAAACAAAATACTTTATTTTAAGAAATTCACTAAAAATCATCTTAAGACATATTTAAATAAATTTCATGTGTGACTAAAGTAAAACGCTTGCAGTTCAATTTAATCAT
>JARUHE010131658.1:0-14481 GCA_031471125.1 Archaeomysis grebnitzkii | reverse complement strand
ATTTTGCCAATCAGTTTAATTTTGCCAATCAGTTTAATTTTGCCAATCAGTTTAATTTTGCCAATCAGTTTAATTTTGCCAATCAGTTTAATTTTACCAATCAGTTTAATTTTACCAATCAGTTTAATTTTGCCAATCAGTTTAATTTTGCCAATCAGTTTAATTTGGCCAATCAGTTTAATTTGGCCAATCAGTTTCATTTTGCCAATCAGTTTCATTTTGCCAATCAATTTAATTTTACCAGTCAGTTTAGTTTTGCCAATCAGTTTAGTTTTACTAACTGTTATTATTAGTTTATATAATTGCATTTAATTCCATTTAATTTAATGTTTATATATTATAACCTCGAATTCAGAATAATTAGACCAAATGTAATTCAATTGTAACCAGATAAATCTAGTTTATTGAATTTACGTCTAATTTCATTGTATTTTAATTTATTGAAAGGTATTTAAATGCACTCAAAAACATTTGCATTTGTTCCAAATTATCTAAAACCATTCAAATCTATCCCGATCTATTAAAATATAAATAAATTTGGTCAAATACATTCAAAAAATATTCTAATTTTAAAAATTGCTAAATTTATATAAATAAATATAAACCTCTCTAAGTCCATCTAAATCTATTCAAACATATTAAAAAAATAATTAATCCAATTGAAACCCAATTAACCCATATCAAATTAATGAACCTATGTAAACCCAATTAACCCATATCAAATTAATGAACATATGTAGACCCAATTAAACCCGACTAACTCACCTCAAACCCCACAGCTGATGGGTCTAGTGAACCTTCAACGGCTGTATGCGTCTCGTTGTCGCTTAGTCCAGCTGGACGACTCTGTTTTCCGTGGCTTGACCAACCTCATCGAGTTAGACCTGAGCAACAACGAGCTCACGATGGTGCCAACGCCGGCACTGCATCATGTGCCACACCTGATGCGGCTGCAGCTGTCCTACAATCCTATCAGGAGGCTCAAAGATGGCGCTTTTAGGGGTGAGTGGACTTTTGGTTTCTCTTTGACTTGTGGTGAATGATTGTTGTTAACTATTATTATCATTACATTTATGATTTTTATGATTATATTCCATGTTTTTATTGTTTTAACTGTAATGATAAACATAATTGCTGGTATGCATCCTCAAATGATGAAAATAATTAATATTTTCGTAGGGATCCTCAAAAAATGGCAAACTTTCTTGAGGATGAGTATTATTATTATAATAAAGAAAATTTTGTTCTGAAAAATTAATACTTCCTTTAAAAGCACATTAATATTTTTGTGGGTTTCAAATAATTGTAGACTGATAAGAATTATTTATCGGAATTATAAAACTTATAAACACTGAAGAGTTGTGTAAACCTCTTTAAATTTTGTATATTTAGGTGCTTAAATAGGGTTACAAAAGGTAATTGGTTGGTAGCTTACCGTAAAGTAATTGGAGACGACTGATCTTCTGGAGGGTTATTATGTTCTTCACATTAGCACATACACATACACATACACATACACATACACACACATGTTTCATTGGGTTGTAAGTTGTTGCATGTTTTTTCTTCAAGAGTCTAGTATCCATCATTTATTAAGATATTTATATATTTTTGTCGTTTTATATTTCCTATACAGTAGATTAACCAATTTGCGCCATAACTTTCTTTTATTTCCATAGTAATTAAGCTTGTTAGAATGTATTTTCTAACTGTCCATTTAAACTGACCGTCGACACGAATGGGTTAGAAACATATATATTATATAAAACTTACATATATCGATAAGTACTTTCAAAATTCCAATTACTTTTTGGAGGTTATGGTAAATCGTTAACTAGCGCAAGTCCTTTTTTATTATAGATGATCAATATAACGGTCATTATTTCTTGTTTTAAATTGTCTTTTCATGTTTCACATTATTATAGAAAATCACAAAGTGAAACTAACGAGAAATAGTAAATTGTTGGACATTTGCCAAGGGCAAAATCCGTTGACACCCTCCTGTAAAAACTCAAACTTGTCCAATGTCAAAGAAAAATTTTAATTTCACAAAAACTCCAAATGTTGTCAAGAGATTTGCATAACTGAGCGAAAATTCCGCAATTTTTTTAAAGAGTTGGTCTCACCCTTAAAAAATTGGACATTTTGTGAATTCCTTTCTTCAAAGTTGTTCCTCAGTTGAGAATTGTAAATTTGAAATTATAAAACTTCGCAAAATTTGAATCTATTTCAAATTTATTTATCTATATTTGAAAAGCAAGACTAACTTAATTATAGTTTGATTTGAATAGTTCAATAAAATACTGGAGCATCAACTTACAATACTGGAAATGCCCATTTCGTTTCTCATGAATTCGAAAACTTTTGAGATCTAAAAAAATATATTTAAGTTTTCTATAAATTTCTTATAAATGTCTCAACACTAACTTTTAATTTATATAAAATATTAAAAGTTGATTAATTCAAATAACTTAATGATATCAATATTTATTTTGTTGTAAATTCATTTTATATACTAAGATAAATATCGTCTTCATAATTTTGAATGTTGTTTGTGTGATAGTTACTTATTTAGACACTATTTTACACACATAAATAATAACAAACGCTTAATTTTTTATATGGTGGTCAAAAGTGAATGCATTATCCATAGTGATTTACAATGGAAACATTAAAAAAACATACAAATATCATGGGCAAACGAAAAAACAAAATGAAAACCAAATCATATAATTATAAATTTTAATATACACATAGAGTTATGTATATCAAAGAAAAATTCGGTTATTTATAATTGATGTGATAGAGTGGCCTGTGGCTAGCAATGTCTTACACTTGATAGTAATATTGTTCAAAATTAATCCTCGCATGAACACGTAGTGACATCTGGTGGTATTTAATAATCTATGGTCATAGTGACATAATCTAACTCAGGCATTGCTTAACTAAGTCACCGACAGTAAATAGTTTGATTTATGTATAATAACTACTTAAATATGCACTCTTACCATTAGTAAATACCTACAATAACTATTTAAATTTTCACTCTTGCCTAAATAAACCACCAATAATAAATAGTTTGATATACCTACAATAACTATTTAAATATGCACTCTTGCCTAATTAAACCACCAACAATAAATAGTTTGATATACATACAATAAATATTTAAATATACACTCTTGCACTTTAGCGGATGTATATCTAAACAATCACAAATAATAAGAAAATGACAAAAACTGAAATTCAAATTAATGACTAAAACATGTAATATCGAAATGCTTTCTACCGAAATTCTATTCAAATTATTTGTAATTTTACATAATTTAATAAATTAACATTATTTTCATATGAAAGCTTTATTATGGTTCCTTTGCATACTAATTAACTGATTTTTTTTTTATTTTCTACACTTTTAGTTGTTAGGTTTGATATGAAATTTTTCAAATAATTATTTTATCAATAAGTTTGACTAACATTTACATTATTTCTAGAAAAAACAAATTATAATTGATTACTCGTACCTAATATGAAGTCTAACAAATGCGTTTTTTGTCCACAGGTTTACGTTTCCTCACTTCCTTAGAGTTGACCGGGTGTTCAATTGAAGGCTTGGAACCATTAGCATTTCAAGGTTTGGATGCTCTACAGTGGCTGATGATTGACAACAACCAATTGAAGACAGTCCCCTCAAAGATGCAGCTTCCCCCATCCCTGCATGGCTTGGACTTACATCAGAACTCCTGGGATTGTGATTGTCATCTTCTGCAGCTGAGAAGCTGGCTCGTCAAGTACAATGTTCCTTCTTCCATCGAGCCTAAATGTTCTTGGCCTCAGCGGTTGGAGGCGCGCATTATAAAAACTATCGATCCAAGTGACTTTGCATGCGCACCTGAAATCAGACCAAGCTCGCTCTTCATAGAAGTTACCGAAGGGAAGAATGTGTCGTTTGAGTGTGTGGTGACGGCAGAACCTAGTGCTGATGTTTTCTGGAAATTCAATGGAATGTCTCTTGAAAATAGTAGTTTTGTATATGATGAATCAACGTCCTTTTACATTTACGAAGAAAGGGGACTTGAAGACGAGACGATTAGTCATTTAAGAATAGAGATGGTGACAGACACTCATTCCGGACTGTTCCAATGCTATGCGGAAAACCAAGCTGGGAAAATGGTGTCTAATTTCACTTTACGTGTCACCATGATACCGACCGAACCTCCTCCTCCCAAACCAATAGTGGACCACGTGCTTTACATAGTAGTTACTTTGATATCCTTAGTGGCATTAGTCGTTATATTGCTGTGCATTTTGATAATACGATGCTGCAGAAAAAGAAGAAACGTTCACGAGAAAACAAGAAATACGGTCAGCTCTTCAGGCAACGGTAGTACAAGAGGCAAAGACGTGACTGGGTCTCCTTCAGGCAACAATATGCCAAAGTATATTCAGATGGGCACTGCAGCGCCGAAGACAAATGGCATGTCGGGAACACCTTCTTCAATATCGATGATCGAGACATCGCCGTACAGAACGGATCCTAATATGGGAAGCCACAGCAACCCAGATCTCATCTCAGACGGCCCTGATGATCGAACGAAGCCTGTCAGAACGCAGAAGAAGGTCAGCATTGCTGGTGTGGAAGAGGTGGACGAAAGCGGGACAAGAACCACAAGAAGACTCGACGATATTATTGAAGAGTATGAAGATCATTTTGACCCGGGTTATGATCAGCTTCAGCGTAAAGTAGATCCTAGAAATAATACTCCACAGAAAATAGAGCAGGACATCAACCAATTTCCTTTGATAGAAATTCCAAATGAAGAAGTTCCACCAGCATCGAGGTTTTATGACAGGGACGGTTTTCCAGTCGATTATGGCCTCCCTCGTGAGCCCCAATGGAAGGAAACCACCGGTCAAACGCTCTCCGGCAGCTATACTCAAATTCCAACAGATCCGACGGTTCCGATGTATGCTACAGTTCGAAGAAACAGAACAAACAATCTTCCTCAACCGGAACTACGCCATGATCAGAAATACCCAGAGAACTACCATGTTCAGAGGGATAGTCCTCAATTCAGGCCTCCTGATGGTAGGTATCCACAACAATACGGAATCTTACCACAGCAAGGCTACAGTGTTGAAGTGAAGCCGACTGTGACGTGCGAGTGCTGTCCCAGCAACAATGGGCCATCGGCGGAATACCACCCGGCTGAACCAAGTGGAGGCAGAATCAGCGGTGACGGGTGTAGTTTTGACAACATCTTGACCTGTGGTGCCGGTCAGTGTTGCTACACAGAACAGTCGAGTAGAAACGGTCCTCTGGCAGACACTAGTGACCTCACTCTATTCGACAACAGCTTGCCAGAAAATTACCGACCCTTGGACATAAAACCTCCCCCACCAGAAGGCTGGAGAGATTCTGTGGATGAGGACAAGATTACCGCTTGGTGTGAAGACGCGATTTCACCAGGCACCCGAGTCCTGTATTCGCCTGAGGACGGGTTCAATGCAGCTGAACATGTACCTGCAGAACATCCGAAAGGCACAGATGTTTAAGTTGAACCTTGTAAATATTAATAAAATTCGGTTTTATTTTAATCTCTAAATTTATGTTCATTGTAAATAAGAAGTTTGAAAAATGTATTAAATGTATAAATATAAAAAAAAAACATTAAAAAACACACTGTCAGGCGTGTGAGGACAATTCTAAATAATTTGTCAACATTGCTGCTCTCAGTAATTCATTGCAAATTATAATCTTATCAAAGAAAGCAGCAACTATAAAAAAATATTTGGATTATGCCCACATGATTATAAATGTGTTACTGCAGTGTGCGTGTGTGTGTGCGTGTGCGTGTATGTGTATGTGTATGTGTATGTGTGTGTGTGTGTGTGTGTGTATGTGTGTGTGCCAGACAATAAATTAATTCAAATTGAATACTCTAACTAATAAATTATATGTTTACCACCTCATTGGTTACATTTTCAATTAACTTCAATTGAAGTTCATTTTTCATTCGTCTGTTCATCTGAAAAATGATTAACAAACATTTTTAAGCTGAATAAACAAATTGTTACATAAAATATGTGTGGGAAATTATAACAATACTTTTTTATGGTTACATAAGAATTTAATCAACTTGACACAATGTATAGTATTTCAATATTACTGAAAATATAATAAACGAAACATTATGACACAAACTCTAACACTTTTGGGAAAATAACTTCTTAATAATTCACAGAATTGTGTCATAAAATATGAATTTACAACTTTTTATCATTATTTAAGCCAAAAATGAAATATTGTTTTAATGCCTGATAAATTATGGAAGACTTTTTACACGTCTTAATATACAAATGAAATATATTCTAAAAAAACTTTAAAGTTTCATAACACTACAAAATATTTGATCCTAGATGGATTCAAATTATTTTTATGTATAAAACAATATCCTTCCTTCTCATTTTTTGGATGGTGCAAACAGTAAGAAATGTCATTAATACTCTAACCAATGGAACCCTTTTATTATGTGTGACATCATACATTCATTAATAGTATAGACAATAAAAACCATTTTAATCTATGTGACGCATACATTCATTAACATTCTAGTCGAGAAAACCGTTTAACACTATGTAACTTCATACATTCACATTATTTGTGAAGCGCTGAAGAGTATTAAATAGTTTCGGCGCTATATAAAAGTTGTAATTAGAAAAAAAAATCCAACCAATGAACCCTTGTAATTGGTGTGACGTCATACATTCATCAATGTTCTAGTTGATGAAACTGTTTATCTATTTTACGTCATACATTCATTGATATTCTAGCCAATGAAGTCGTTTCAATCTGTGACGTCACACATTCATTAATATTCTAACCGAGAAAACCGTTTTAATCTATGTGTTTTCACACATTCATCAATAATCAAGCCGAGAAAACCGTTCTAATCTATGTGACGTCATACATTTATTAATATTCTAGCCAAGAAAACCGTTTTAATCTATGTGAAGTCATACATTCATTAATATTCCAGCAGAGAAAAGCGTTTTAGTATATGTGTTTTCACACATTCATCAATAATCAAGCCGAGAAAACCGTTGTAACCAATGTGACGTCATACATTCATTAATATTCTTGCCAAGAAAACCGTTTTAATCTATGTGACGTCATACATTCATTAATATTCTAGCCGAGAAAAATGTTTTAGTATATATGTTTTCACACACTCCTTAATAATCAAGCCGAGAAAACCGTTGTAATCTATGTGATGTCACACATTCATTAATAATCTATCCAATAACACAGAGTTTTAAACTATTTTGGTGGTGCTCCACTTAGATCAATCATTTTTATTTAGCTGAAGATTGCCAGTTTTGACAATAGGATCATAGACAATCCACAGGTTGAAATTACTAATATTAAATGTTAGAGTTGATTACTGGTGTTTCCAAACCACAATATAAGTTTAGAATTCGTGCATTTTAAAACAAATTTGGTCTATGGAAGTGCTATCAACTCTATAATGTTAGTTTAACTGACATTCATAATTCTTCTGTTACAATTATAGTATCATAAATTTTCTTTATGTCTTACATTTATTAATTTTAAAATATACTTCATGTGAAACAGAGCCATAGGTTAATAAAATTTTCAGTTTTTAATAAAACCATACAACTAAAATTGTTTGCTTTAGGCCTACTAATGTTCTTAAAATCGTTATTTGATTTGCATCAGTTGACCCTTTAACACCTGTAGGGCAAAATATTGATAATTGTAGGGTTATTTTCAATATAAATTTCATTGTATTGTAGACCTTAGGGTAATTATAATCCAGGCCTTAAAGGGTTAAAGAGCTGGAAAACATTTTAGTGCTACGAAACAATAATGATTAAATCAATAAAGTCGTGATGGAATGATATGCAAGAAAAAATATATACAGTAATTAAACAATTAATCTACCAACACTAAAAAACACCAACAAAGGAAAATCCGTTTCTCACTTAAAAAATAAACTTGAAAAATTAATTGAATCTGTTTAATTAAATTATTCTCATTACCCAAGGCATTAGAATGAATTGCTTATTTTTTGCTCTCATTGAACATTTTTTATTGGTTTATAAACAAAATATATTTATTTTTAGTCTGAAATTTGATTTTCACGAACGTGGGTTGTTGGATCATTTACAATTGGAAACATTATTCATTAATCAGATCAAAACAGTAATTCTAAAGTGGTTTAATTATTTTTTGCAAACCTCTTAGAGCTCAAATAATTATGGCCACAACATCACAAACTAAATATGGATACATTCTGTTTAACAATAAATTTTCTATCACAAATTGAAGAAAAATACATTAGTTTGTTAAACTCGTTTCTTACCAATTCATACACTAAAGAGTTGAAGTTTTCAAAACATTACTTACTTGAAGGTTTGCTTAACAATGAATTAGCTGTACAATCAATGCATAGGGCCAAGTATTATCACGTGCTTACAAAACCTTTGCATATAATAATAATGACAATCTGCAAGTGATTCACAATCCGAAGAACAAAATTTGTTTTCATTTTTCCTCAAATAATAAATTTTTACCTGTTCAATAAGATAACAATTGCATTCTTTTAGTGAAATAACAATACGTTTTCCTCGAACTATGAGTATGTTTTTTGTATAATTTAAAAACAAATGTAATTGTAATTAAGCATAAAAGTAAATGAAATGTGAAATTTCATGATCGGAGAGTAATACGTAAGACATTCACTTTATTTGTCTATTTGTGAATAGTTTTAGCCGATATCATTGCTTGAATCTTTCAAAGTATGAATAACTGTCATAAAGATTAATAAACTTTAAATTGATGGACTTGGCTCGTATTTATATGCAAAACAAGCTAACTCCCAAAAGAAATAGAATGTTTTATAAAAAACAATATTTCATCAGTACATTTATTGTCAATTTTGGTACACAAAATACATCGAAATTACTCTGAAAACATAAAAAAACATTGTAATTTCTCTGAAATGTGAACAAAAAACTGCCAAAACCCAAACAGTTTAAAATTTTAAATTTAGTATGAACGAAGAAAATAATTTTTGGAGTTACTTAATTAATCTTGGTTTGTTCAAAAACAATATTCTTATTTATATTTTTCACTCTCAGATACGCACATACCCAAACATAAACGTACTTACAAACAAACATACAGACATAAACGTAATTTAGAATTAACATACACAAACACAAGAGTTTAATTGTTTATTATAAAAAGTTGTTTGAAATATATATTAAAAAAATAACCACATTATAGTATAAACAATTTGTTTGAAGGCAGAAAGCTTTATTAAAATGGCGTATTATCTTAACCTTTAAGTAACCTTTCGATAAAGCTCATTTTTTTATGTGGTTATTATTTAGAAAAGCATTTATCGTTTATTGTGTAAGTCATAAGTGAAACTAAAAACAGAATGTTCAGCTCACTTCACATTCCTTAAACAAATGTTTTTTAACAAATTATTTGTAAATTTGTATTAACATTCATTGTTTTTAAATGTTTAGCTTACAAGGTTAAAAGTTAAAATGAACACTTTTTTCATTTAATATTTTGTTAAAATGTGAAATATATTTTTAATTTATAGTTTTATATTCTTTTTTTAACTGTTTTAAAAAAAATATCAAACATTATTTTCCACCATGTACAGTTTTAATCAAATAAAAGTTTCTTAGAATTCATAAAATTATTTCTAATAATTTACTAATGGATTTTTATAGAAAAACATTAAAAATAAAGTTTAATCTAGTCATTGAAGTAAAACTTGAAAGCTACAAGATAATTATTTTTTAAGTTTCTTATTGGTGTTATAATTTCTAAAAGTATATAATATCTTAATGGTTGTCACTAAGCTTTGTTAAAACTCTACATTATTATTAATAAACTAATGATTAACTTGAAAATATATTACTTCTATTAAATCTAAAAGGATAATAATAAAAATTTTCATTATAAATTATATATTAAATATTCAATCATGGTTTGATATTGCTTATATAGATCTTCAATTTCTTATGTTGACTCATATAAACATTTATTTCAGGTTATCATAACAATATTATATTTGTGTTTAAAATTATAGTTATTATAATTATTTCATGTATTAAAAGTTTTGGTATTCATAATGAAAATGATAATAATTGGATAAACAATAATATTTAAAATATCGATGTTAAAAGTTTTAGAATAAATTACATAAAAAATTGAAAACATAAAATGTAAATAAGTCAATCATTAATAACATAAATTCACTTGTACATAAACATTAAAATTATTCTAAAAAATTGATAGCTGCTTGAATATTTTAAATTTTTTAAATCTGTTTAGTTTTTTAAACATGTTGTGAGATTAGAATTATCATTTCATTCATCCTGTGTCAAAAACAACAAAGAAATAAATTAAAATAAATTTGGTGCAAATTTATCTTAATTACTATCTATAAAGCTATAAAAAAAAGTTCAAACTAGTAAGTATTTTTAAATTCTTGTACTGAATTTTAAAGTAGTTGAGAAAACCAAAAAGTAATGAAAATTAAAGTTCAATTAAAGTTAACACTTTAACCTTTTTTGTAACACCGGTGATACATTAGTCTAATGACTTACCTGTATATATATATTAAAAACATAACTAACTTTATTTGTATCACTGGTGTAACATAAGATGGCATAAGCCATTAGACTAATGTATTACCGGTGTTACAAGAAACGGTTTAAGTGTTAATATTTCAAGCATTTTCTTAGGATTATTAACACAATTAAATAACTAAAAATAAATATAAAATAGAATTTGAATTTTAAAAGTAGAATTATGTTTAATGTTTCGTATAATAATGATAATAATATTCGTAATGATGATGATGATGATAATTAATGGTTGATCCCATATTCCTAAATAACTAGAAGATTATTATTGTATAAATCATAAACATTTTGTAAAGCATTTCTTTTTATACATTTAAATCATTTAAGAAAATGAGTTATTTAATAAATATATTGTAAACATTAAATAAATTAGTTATTTAATAAATATATTGTAAACAATACAGTATATATAATGTTATATACAACAGTATAAGCCTTATATATATTATACAACATAATTCTATTATAATAGTTCTGTAAATAGCGTTTATACAATTGTATGTATGTAGGCACCGTTTTATTTTATTTTCTTGAATATTATTGAATATATGTAAAATATTTGTACATATAATATTTTTGATTATAATACTGTTTAGTGTTATATATTTAATATAATATTATAATATATGTAAAATATTGTATTAATATTAAATAATAACTTAGTTATAATAAGAAAAAAAGACAATAATAATAATAATTACTTTCCCAGCATGTTAATGATTGTTTAAGTTTTCTACTAGTTGAAGAAAATCAACAAATTTTGTAAAAAAAAATACTATTTCAATACCTTAACTTTTAAAATTATTTACCTCGTTAATAATTGGATTTCTTACATTTGTAGGTTTAACATTAAGAAATACAATTAATTGAAAACAATAACAAAGTATTTTCATTTTTTAATATATCTTTGAATGATGAATATGTTTAGTTACAAGATTTGTTAAGCTGTATAAGGGATATGTAATTTAAATTTAATTTAATTATAAAAATGAATTTAAGTAAATTAAATTTACGTTGTCACTTTTTTAACACTTAATCTAATTTACTTTAATTTATTTTCTTATAATTTAAATTAATTGAAGTACATTAAAATAAATTAAAGTAAATTAAAGTAAATTAAAGTAAATTAAAGTAAATTAAAGTCAATTAAAGTAAATTAAAGAAAAATAATGTAAAATAATGTAAGCTAAAGTAAATTAAAATAAGCAAAATTAAATAAAATAAAACAAATACAAATGAATACAAATGAGTTAAAGTAAATTAAATTAAATAAATTATAATAAGCTTAATCAAATTAAAATAAATTAAAGAAAATTAAAGAAAAATAATGTAAAACAATGTAAACTAAAATAAATTAAAGTAAGCTAAAATAAAAAAAAATAAATTAAAATAAATACAGAGTTAAAGTAAATAAATTATAATAAACTAAATTAGATTAAATTAGATTAAATTAAATCAAATTAAATTGAATTAAATTATTTCTCAATTAAATTAAACCAACTAAAAGTTAGTAAAGTTAAATTAAGATAAGTTGATGTGAATTAAAATAAATTTATAGGTTAAACTAAACTTATTTATTTTTCATTGACTATTTCAGACTTAGTTGAACTAATTAAATGAAAAATAATTTTATACACAATTGGATATCTAAAAAAATATGGATTTTTTATTGAAACAATACAAATTTTACTACACTAATATAGAGTGTACTTTAAAAAAACATTTTAAAAAACTAATTAAAACAACTCTTTACATTTTTTTTACATTCCTACAAAAACAATATGTATAATTAATAACTTTTGTTCACATTCAGTAGTAGTTTATTAATGTTTTGGAATATAATAAACCTAAAAAATTTAATATTAACATTTAAGTTAAAAGTTAGATTTTAAGAAAATTTTAAAGAATGCCTTAAAATTGTTAAGTTTTAAAACTACCAAAAAGGTTTTAAATTAAAGTTTTAAAAATTTAAAAATTAAAAAAAAGTTTTTATATTAAGATTTATAAAGTTTTAGAATTTTTAAATAGTGTTTTAACTAAATTTCAAAATAATTTTTAAAATTCTAAAAGTTATGGTATCGAAATAAAATATTGAAATATTACCAGAAAACTCTAGCCCCTAATTTTTTAAATTTGTAAAATTGTAATAGTTATAAAATTTAAATAGTTTAAAACAATTTTATTACACAATAATAATTTTAATCAAGTAAATTTTTGGTTTATATTTCATTGATCTTGAAATCTCACGTACATGAACCGATTTAAATGAAAGCCAGTAGTAAGCAAACCATTATGTGAAAAGTTAATAATTTTAAATAATAATAAATTATAAATTATAATAAATTATAAATTATAATAAATTATAAATTATAATAAATTATAAATTATAATAAATTATAAATTATAATAACAAATTTATTCTATTGTTACAGTGAATTATACAGCACATTAGCTACGGAGTTTAGTTAATAAATGAGTGCCGTTTGAGTCGATTAAATAACAATAATAACAAACAGTTAACAAAATAACGACACAAAAAATCATTAAATACTACGATATTTTTCAATGAAATTATGATTAGTTAAAAACTATTGAATTACATTTCCTTTAAACCTTTTAAAAATGGAACTTTTTAGATTCCAAAAAATTACCCAAATTTTATGATGGATATCAAATGTTGATTCAACTTTTTAAAAAAACTTACAATTTGAAAACACATTTTATTTGGACGTTGCTACATGTGATGGAGTTTTAAAATAAATGCTACTGCTATTTTTTATATAATACTACTACCAAATGAACCGTGAGAAATACCTTTGTATTTTTTACAAAAATTGAATACTAACAAGTTCACATACATTGAAGCAAATTGAATGCCGAAAAATTGACATTCATTGAAATAAATGTAATATTTATTAGAACAACTTCAATGCTGAAAAGTTGTTATATATTGAAATCAATGTTAAATGACATCTTAATGTTATGAATAGATGTTTGATATTAAATGTTAAAATAAGTTCTAATATTTTAAAATGAAAATATAATATGAATATATTGTTAAAACTATTTATTTGTGTAAAGTATTAATTTAATGAGTAACCGCATAATATATAAATTTTAAACAATTTATAAACTTTCTTTTAAAAGTTAAAATGATTTTAATAGTTAGATTTTTCTGGATGCCCAATTCAAGATCCTTTTTGTAATGAAACAAACATTTAAAAACAATCATCAAGGTAGAAAAATGTATACATCTGGAATTATTGGAATTAAATATTGATTTTTTGACACCTTGTTTTACTGAAAACCTTTCACTGAATCTAAATACAATTTCATCATAATTTAATTCAATTTATGATCGCCTCAAGTTACTCTCTCGAGGAAACCAATGAAGGTCAGATAATCATTCATTTTAACAGTTTAATTGTTTCTTGTAACAAAAATGTTTGCCTGTATTAATGTATCAAAACATAACTAACTTAAGACTTTGCGGCCATTAAAGTGAAATAAATTTTAAACTGCTGCCCTCAGCCGTCCAGGGTTCGCTTTTCAAACCACATGAACAATGAAGTTGTAGACAAGGATATTTCTTCAGAAGGGACGTTAAAAAGAGAATTCATTGATCGACGGTTCTTTTGAGGAGAATGAAACACACCCTCAAGACTTGAAGATGATCAACTCACCCTGCCATGCTGCAGTTACAGGCTCTAACTCCAATGCGACGTTAACTTAGTGAAGACATATTTACCAAGAAACATGGGGAGGTCAAGCGCACGTGTCCCGAAC
>JARUHE010131547.1:0-14482 GCA_031471125.1 Archaeomysis grebnitzkii | reverse complement strand
AACCAGACCCAACGTTGCTTAACTTCGCTGATCATACGGGAAGCGGTGTTTCAACGTGGCCAAGGCCGTTGACACAAATGAAACATAGAATTTGTTCATTTTTAATGCTAATTTATAGATGAAAAAGGGAAATATTTTTATTGGTATGTGTTAATGAAGTCTATTTTTCATTTCACATTAAATCGTAACATTGTAGCAGCAGTATAAATTTAATGCACTATAAATTAGCAATAAAAGTTATCAAAATATGTTCCATTTGTGGAATATTGGTATGAATGAAAACGGTTAAACTAAGAAACAAGAATGGTATTAATAATAGTGGTATCTAGTCTTAATAAAATTAATACAAAGACATTACTATTATTAAATGCTTAATATAATTCTAAAGTTAAATCATTTGTTGTTATCAACACTAACATCATTCTAACTGTTTTTTTTTTAAATTATGTAAGTCCATATGGTTTTGTTTTAGTTTTTCCATATATCAAATTATATTTTTTAATAACTCGAATTGGCATTGAATACTATATTTATTTCCCTTTCACTACAAAATGTTGTGTTTTTAATTTAAATTTTACCATTATGAAATGTATTTTTGTAAAGTTTTTACATAGTTTTACAATTCTAGATTGTATTTAGTTCTATATTACATTAGAGTTTAATCATACAGGTTAATTTTCTATACTAGTAAATATAACTGTTATTGGTCTCTTAAATTTGATAGTGTAAGGCTTGTAATTGTTTTGAAAAGTAGAATGTCAGTATCACCATTATTATCATTATAAGTTTTATAATATATTTGTTTTGTTGCAAGTGTCATTGATTATTTAAATTTAATGTATTATATGTAATGCCAAAACATACGGGAGTAGGACTACTGAAAGCTATTTAATATGTAATACTTGCGTTTATAAACTAATACACAGTATATATACACATTTTATACATACATAAACGTGTGCATACATATTACATATACTCATGTGACATGGTCATATACATCATGTGCGCCTTCTGGGAATGTTTTCATTTTGTATAAAATCATACGGAATACTCTTTTTCATCAAGTGCTACACAACAATAAAACTAATTTACATTTAATCATTAATAATATGAAAGCTTTATTTTGTATCTGCTTTTTCATCTGAAAGTAATAAAAGTCGAACTGATCCTCGTATTATATATCCATGGTAGGGCTGCAAATGATATCTTCATAGAGATATACTTGAAGAGGCCTGGATCAATTTCTCTCCTCATCATCTCTCTCGATGTACACTTTGTATAGACTCTCTGAAGAGGGTGTGATCATTCCCTCTGGAGGGGGAGTCCTATTTAAAGGGGAAATAAGTCTACCTCCCTCCCCTCAAAATCACGAACCCTCCCTTTTTATTCCTGTTCTATACGTGCTCCAGCTACTTTAGAGGTCTGCCCTTTTAGCGAGGCCTTTTGTCTGTTCTTTTCTTTTTTTATTTATTTATTTATTTATTTAATGCATTCTAATGTTTACTCGAGTTTCGGATTAGAGTTTAATTTGTTTTGATTATTTAAATAATTTCGCTTCCATCTGTGGTTGTGTATGCAAAAACGAAGGACTTAATAACCAAGGTACACCCAAGATTACGTATAGATTTTCTAAGTTTTCGTGTTTTGTAAATTGCATTTTGTTGAAAATATCGTACGAGTAATCGAGACAAATCTTTAATGCCTGCCTAGTCTCCTCTTTATATGTATCAGCCTCTGCTCTTTTCGCTTCTTAGACTGCTCTTTTAAGGTCTGGCTTCTTGAAATGTGTATGCATCGAAATATAATGTATGTTAGATGGTATTTATGCATGTATAGCCTATTATAACTATGTAGAGCTTCGCTACGCACGCTCGACAAAAACTAAGCGTTTGCCTAACAAACATGAATGGCTTTGGTAATATAACAAATTTAAATGAAACTAATTTATATTAGTACGAAAGGACAAATATTTTACAGAGGTAACACATTTCATACATTAAGAATTAAACTTGATAAGATTTAGTATGAGATCATACATGTTTCATAAACTTCCACATAACCACTAGTTAGCCTTGCTTGGTGGTTATCCGGCGATTTTTTTCCTTGGTTCCGGTCAAAAAAAAATTATTGGAAATATGTATGGGGGTTGTAGCAAAGAAAGATGAGTTTTCAATGTTATAGTTTAAAACGTTACCAGTAAAAAAAACAAAGTTTTTAAAGGGAGTCAAATTCGATAAATGCAACAAGAGAAAACCCACCACCAAAATGTTGTCCTAGAAACTTTGTTTTTGTAACATATACAAAATCTCAAACTTGTACAATATTCAATAAGTCAATGTTTATTTGGTCAGATTAAACCTCTGTGTAGGCACAGGAAGCTTACTAAAGAGTAAAACATAATTTGAATATTTCAACCTATGTAGGGCTCACATAACAGAACTGTATTAAATGGTATAAGACTCGTGTACAATTGTGTACAATTGTGTACAATCATGTACAATCGTGTACAATCGTGTACAATCGTGTACAATCGTGTACAATCGTGTACAATCGTGTACAATCGTGTGTAATTCTTTTATAATTCCATTGACAATGTTTGAAGGGCAACTAACTAGTAAAGTGCACCATACAGTGTGTTATGGGTTGTCATATCATAACATAAGCTCAGCAAACTAATTTGTGCAAAAATAATTAAACGAAATACTTATTCGATCTTATGATGTTTTATTATATGAAGTATTACGCTGAGCAGTTTATGTTCGAGTTAAATATCCAAAAAAGAAAAAGCTGATGACAGTAGATATTTACATAGTAAGTTCCATTTTATCACTTTGAGAATAAATATATGTTTATCTTAAACTATTATGGTTAATAAAAACTTTTTATGAATATATTCATTGCATGTATTAAATAGCTAAGCCTACTAACAAACGTTAGATTAATGCTGCGAAGAGCAACCAGTGATCTGTGTTTTGCTCATGTTTTCCAGTAGGCTTAGTATGTATTGAACGCATACAATATTTAATTGTAGTTTGTTCATAATGAGAAAATAGTATTGGTACTAAATGAAATACTTCCCGTATCAGACATTGACAGCATCTTGTGTTTAGGGGCAGTCACCCATCCAAGTACTAGCCCGACCCAACATTGTTCAACTAATGATAAATCACTCTCTAGTAAGCAATAGTTTATGACTTTGCGGGCATTAATGTGAAGGAAATTTCCAACTACTACCCTCAACCGTCCAGGTTTTGCTCTTCAAACCGCGTGAACAGTAGAACCTTATCCAACTGTACCATCGCAATATTGTTTGATAATTGGTTTACAGGAAAGAATAGGGTTTCATATAGGCCATACAGGGTTATTAACAGATGTTTAAGCAAAATTAATTATTTAGTTGTTTCGCTTTATAATCTTAACATAGTATATAGATATTGTAACAGATTTCTTAATTAAAAAAATAATATGGTTTGATTTTGGAAAAACAGTTTCAAAAGTGAACTTAAAAAGTATGAAAATTAAAATAATTGAAAGTTTGATAGGCTTGATGTTTGAACAAAACATTAAGATGATTTATCGTGTAAAGTCTACAGTATAGATGACGCTATATCTTTATTAGATCTAACTCGCGTCTTTTATCTTAAGATAACTTTGACTACAATTTTTAATTGTATATAAAGCTTAAATCAGCTATACAGCTTTTGCGAGTTTTATACTGTCTGCGTTAGCTATATAGTTAATGCCATATATATACTGTAACTATACAGTTTGCACAAGCTATATAGTTATCTGTATTGTTGGTAGTTATGTAATAATTATTATCAGTTTAAAATTTAACAGATTAACGAATGAAAACATTAAAACAAAGTGATGAACAACATTGCGTTACCTAAATGGTATGAATGCTTATGTAAGTAAAAACGATTTTCTGCACAAGCTAAACATTGTGGTATAGTATAATTGCAAAACCACTTTAATACAAATAAACAAACAATTGATCACAAACATTTCTTCAAATTTCTGAGTAAAATAATACCGGTGTAACAAACCGTTACAGGAAAAACAAAAGCAATATTAATAAACAATATTACTAATGTTAAAACTAACCATAACAGTGCCAAAATAACGATAACAATAATAACAAACCGTTACAGAAAATTAAAATAATAAATTAATAAACATTATAATAATCTTGATATAAACTATAATATTAATACAAAAATTAATAACAAAAATGCTAAGAAAAACGACAATAATAATAACACTCGTACATTAACAGCAATAGTAATTATTTTAAAAGGGAGAAAATTTCAAATATTTCCCTCACATTGTGTTGGACAGAGCGGCATAGAGGGGAGTTTTTTCCCTTGTGCAATATTCCCTTTATACCCTTTGTTACGACCAGTGCTTCTATTGTTGAATTTCCCCCTTTTAACCTTTCAACCGAATATGTAGAACACACACACGCATATATGTACAGACGCAATATAGATTTATACAACATGGAAACTAAATAACTTCTAGAACTGTAAATGTACAATTGTTTTGATGGATTTAAAATGGAGAAAATCAAGGATTTGCCTTCTTTGCCCCAATGTTTAATCAAATTAAAAGACAACCCTTTTAAATAAATATTGAAATAGTTAGATTGAAAACTAAGAAAAAAAATAGCTTTTAAAATAATTGCTTTGTTACAGAACTCTATTGTTAACAGAAAGTGAAAACTGTTAAAGGTGGTGTATGAATATTTAATGTCAACACACTTAATTAAAAAATAAAAATTTAAGAAATACGACAATTTGTATATAGAATAAAAGTATTCATACAGTATGTTACTTTGACAAATGCATTGTATTACTATGATCACTACTGCTCCAAATAAATAGGTTTTAGACCTAGTATTACACAATCAGTCGGTATACTTGTTTTACATTTAGTATGTCCATAAATAATTTTTTAAAAATTAATTATTTCAAAATGATTTAAATAAAGAGAATGTTTACACAATGAAACTATTTTGTTAAAGACTTCTTCAATTAGATATATAAATGACATACGCATTTCTCTAACACTATGGTTATCTATCACAGCTAATGCTACACACTGTTAATAATATATGGAATTATATTTTTAAATCTTAAACCATTTTTTTAATCAAAGTTAGACTAAATTTAAACAAAGGAAATGCATAATGGCTAAAATAGTTATAATATAATAATTGGATCACCCAATAGCACAAGTGAGGCAAGTTCAAAGTTATTTGAATGTGTGTTGCCTCACTTGTGCTATTGTCGATCTAATTGTTAGAATATTGTTGATAGTTGGCTAACTTATTGATACTTCCAAAATAAAAAAAATACCATGTCAAGTGTAGCGAAACAAAAGTAAACGATGGCCACTAACTTCTACAGTAGTCGTACATACATACATGCCTACATACATACATGCCTACAGTATTACTTAGTCTTGCATTTTTATATTTTAATAATTTCATTCTGATGAATATACGTTAATTTTCACATAGTTTTTATCAGTACTACTTAACTCTAATTGTCTTTAATGAACAACATTAAAATTAAGAACAATATTAGAGCTGTTTTTATTGCAAGTTTTCTAATAATTTTAGTGTATTAGTTTTATAAATGGTTAAGAACTTTATACTCCTATAAATAATTTTATCTCTACATTCCAGATCGGTCTACTTGAGGTTTTGAAAATCTCGTCAAAACCAGAAATTTAAAACTACAACTTTAATACAATTAAAGGGTTTTTACAGTTATTTAATTTTATCTAGTTTAAGAATTAGTTTTAAACAATTACATTTCCAATAAAATTCCTTAGGTGATATTCACACAGATAACGAACATTCTGGTTGATACTTTAAAAGGAGATGCCCGATAGCTAACTGCTTGAGATCTTGATAAGGCTATCAATTATATAACCAATGGACGTTATCAGTAGGGTAATAAATAATAATTATGATAATTGATTCAGATTTATCTTTTCAAAATCTTTCACTACAAAACAAAGCAAAATTATAACCTCTAAGCTAGGAAGCTTTTTCTTTCTTAACCCCTTGAGCCTGAATGATTGCTCTCATAACGACTTATATTGGATCGTTAATAGCACAAGTGAGGTAAGCTCTATGCTGTTTGAATGTGGGTTACCTCACTTGTGCTATGTTCGATTCATTATAAGCTAAGACAACCCATATTTTCGGTAGGTCTTAAAGAGTTAACATAAAACCAAAATAAACTTACGATTTCAACATGTCCGTCCCGAATGCCGGCTTGGAATCTTTGTTTGCGTTCTTCAAGAGGTCTGTCTCTGTATCCAGTGTAACGAACCTGAAAATGAGGAGAATCATTAATATTTATACATCAAAAGAGATAAACAAAATATAATATACGATTTACTTCTACAACTTGATTTTTTGTAATATATTTTTTGCCAATAAATATTTCTTTCTTACTATCTTAAAGAAACATTAAAAATTATTTAAAAATAAAGACTAAAGGAATTAGGATTTAATTACACAAAGCCATGTCATTCAAAACGCTTTCTTTAAAAACACAATCGATTCTGTTTTCTAGATGAGAAAATCCGCTTTACTCAGTAATATTCAAGAATAAAAACTAATCCTTAACAATTATTTATATAAATTAATCTGATTTATAAAATTAAGTGCCATACAGACCTCTTAAAAAACTAAGTTATGTTATATACAAATGTACAAACAAATAGTAAAAAGTTCAAATGTTATAAGCAAGAAAGTTTTTGGGAATAGTAAGGTTTTTCTGGGGGGTGGAAGGGTGAGTTACTAACTTTTGCTCAATCTCCATTGTGAGGCTTGGACAGTTTCGAATGCTTTGGTCTGTTCTTGTTGGAAGCTGTGACCATTTTGAACCTTTATTAATTATAAAAGAACTTGAAATAAGAAAATGGGAAGGGGTATCATGGGTACAAAATGGGGTCGATTGTTTTGCGCTAAAACTTTAAGCTCTAGTCAAGAAAAATAATAATTAGTTATGAAACTGTTTTGAAATATTAATTAAATTAGCTAAAATATTAATTAGATTGTTCTAAATATTAATAAATTACCTTAAATAGGAATTAGACTGTTCTAACTATTAATAAATTATCTTAAATATTAATTACATTATTCTAACTATTAATAAATTATCTTATTCTAACTATTAATAATTTATCTTAAATATTAATTAAATTACCTTAAATATTTTTTTAGCTTATTCTAATTATTTATAAAATTATAAATTCTGTGTTCATCAATCACTATTTGAATGTTCTAGATTGTTATAAAAATTAAAGAATATTTTTAGTATTGAAAAAATTGTTATTATAATAAATATTGAAGAAATTATAAATATTGAAGAAATTATTATTGTAAAAATTAAATAAATTATTATTGTAAACATTAAAGAAATTTTTATTATATATATTAAAGAAATTATTAGTATAAATATTAAAGAAATTATTTTTATAAACATTAAAGGAATTATTAGTACAAACATTAAAGGAATTATTAGTATAAACATTAAAGGAATTATTAGTATAAACATTAAAGGAATTATTATAAATATGAAAGCAACTATCATTATAAACATTAAATAAATTATTATTATAAATATTAAATGAATTATTATTATAAATACTACATAAATTATTATTATAAATATTACATAAATTATTATTATAAATATTAAATAAATTATCATTATAAACATTAAATGAATTATTATTATAAATATTACATAAATTATTATTATAAATATTACATAAATTATTATTATAAATATTAAATAAATTATTATTATAAATATTTAAAAAATTATCATTATAAAAATTAAATAAATTATTATTATAAATATTTAAAAAATTATTATTATAAAAATTAAATACATTATTATTATAAATATTAAATGAATTATTATTATAAATATTAAATGAATTATTATTATAAATATTAAATGAATTATTATTATAAATATTACATAAATTATTATTATAAATATTAAATAAATTATTATTATAAATACTAAATAAATTATTATTATGAATACTAAATAAATTACACAAAATAAACCAAGAATATGTGACCAAATAAAATAATTTTATGACAAAATTCATAAAATTTATTGAAAGATAAAAAAGTAAAGAAATCAAAAGTAAAAACTTTTAATTTCATCCACTTTCATTTTCATTTTATTGGAATATTATAAATTATTTATTCAGTATTAATTTAATTTTAAATTCTGAATTAGAAGCTTATGAATATTTTAAACTTTTATTTTCTTAATAACATCTATCTGCTTAAAATTGTATAAAATATTTATTTACCGTTATTTTAATTATAAATTATAATTTATAAATTATTTAAGGTTCTTAGTTATACATTTTTAATTTAGTTCTACAATGTAAATTAAAGTTTTGTAAAGATTTGAAAATTATATTTTAATTATACATATTATGTTATTTATACATGTAATTTTATTTATACATAATTTTCTTAATATTGGACATCATATTTTGTAATATCCTCTCGGAAATAAATTGAAATGATTATTGGAAAACCTTCATTGTGAAACATTCACATGTAATACATTTCCAATATTGATAAAAATATAAAAATCTATTTTTATACATTACAAGAAACGTTTTACCTCTGAACAAGCACGTGTTATGTTTCTTGTTTTCATTATTAAAGAAGCAAACAAGAAAAGATCATAGATAAAAGAAAAACAAACAAGAAAAGATGAAAAAAGAAAAACAAACAAGAAAAGATGAAAGAAAAGAAAAACAAACAAGAAAAGAAAAACAAACAAGAAAAGATGAAAGAAAAGAAGAAAAGAAGAAAAGACAAAAGACAAAAAAAGAAAAACATTTACAAATAAATAAAAAAGGAAATTAGACGAACTATTTCAACCACAACTATATTTACAATTTAAGTTAGAAACAAATTTAGAGAATTTCATAAATCTCAAAAATTTCAAAATTCAAGATTTATTTTGATAGTTTTAAGTTTTAAATTATTTTTTTAAGAATCGAAACTTTAAACTAACATGTTTTTCTATTGATCACAAATACATCAATAGTATATATACAAAATTGTTTCAAGCTATGCCTACATTTGATGTAACTATTGCATAACCAATCCATACGGGTTTGAAGCGGAGACATACAACTATTGTATATGACTTTGCGGGCATTAATGTGAAGGAAATTTTAAACTGCTGCCCTCAGCCGTCAAATTTCCTTCACATTAATGGCCGCAAAGTCATTAACTAGTGTTCACCAGAGAGTGCTTTATCATTATAAAACCATTGGTCAATATAATTCAAGTTTCAGAAAAACTATTCAAGATATATCCTTCCTAATGAATATATCTTTCATTTTTGTTGAATGATCATTGCTCTAAAATAAAAAGAATGTTTAATCTACTTTGGAAAAAACAAGTCCACAAATCCTTAACAACAAAAAATCACTTTCACACATTTATGAATTAAATAGTTTCTCATTGCAATTATGTTTATGTTTTGAACGTATGCTTTTTAAATTGTCTATACATAAATTATATGCTTTTGAAATTGCTTTTTAAATTGTCTATACATAAATTATATTAGGAAAAGTATTTTCAACATAGGCCTAAACAAAGACATCAGTAGGTCAACAAAACTATGCCATAAGACCTTGAAAATGACCAACAGGGTAGATATGGCTGCTCATGCACGAGCGAACGTAAGACACTTTACTTTGATAATTAGAGATTACAAATTTTCATCCAATTTCTTCTTTATCAATTTAAGGTTTTTTTGATAGTTTTGATGAATATTTCGAGTTTCGAGTGTCTGTATTAAGTGAATTTATATGTTTAGAGATTATTAATAAATATCTTTAACGTAATCTTACAAATTGGGAGCTCTAAAAATATTGTAAATTGTATTTTCAGTTTTAAAGCCTCGCATTTTCGTAAAACAGCGTAACCAGATTTGGTTTACAGTTCTCTCGATGTTACAATGAAAAGAAAAAATTAATATAAAATACTTATACCAATTTGATGCAGTATTGCTCGTGTTTCACCTTAGACAAGTATAACCTTTAAGATTATGTAAAATTATTTCTCAATACAACTAAGGATATATCAACCTTGCAAACCTTGTCAATATAACTTTATACGAACCCAATACAATTGTGTACACAAATCTTATACACTTCAATACTCAATGTTTGCAGTAAAGAACATTTTCAAAATTTCTGGAGTTATAAATTTGACGAACTGTTTAACAATACAACCAATGATTAATTAATACTTAGAACTATTTAAATATTATTGTCAAACGACCTTGCAAATACTTTTTTTTATGAATTTGATATGTCAATCCACATTTTATACGATTTAATACGTTAAATTTAATGGTGCACATAATTTAATTCTACCAATAACATTATTCACCTTAAACCAGCTTCTATTTTTTATGATCACATGAATCAAAATAGTTTTTTAATTTATAATTATAAATAAAAACAATTTTTTTTATTTATAAATATAAATGAAAATAAATAAAAGTAAAAATAAATAACTAGATCATAATTTGCATTGGTATGTTATTGTAGCCAAGGTTAAGCAAGATTTAATCTGAGTAAAATGTTAGCCATAAAAACGACCATTTTGTTTTATCAAATTGTTGAGCTCCATTTTAGTTTATTTTATCACATTAGAAACCAATTGGATAAATTCAGTTATATTCAACATCTATAAAATAAGTGATTTTAAATTTAATTAAAAATTCATTATGTAGAAATCATTACTATGACTGAAAAGAAAAGTTGGTTAAAAAATATTTAAACCAATGTTTCATTTATTTTCATTGTTTTTAGCAAAATGCTTCGCTATTTAAGTTATGAAAATATTGTTCAGCAATTTTTTCACATGTAGAACAAACGTCAATGTCGAGCGACCATTCGAACTCTCGATCAAGATGAAACTCAAAAAGTATAAATATTACGACAAAAATGAACAAAATCAATTTTGTCGACTTACTTTTAGAAAACAATTCTGGATAATTAACAATTAAGCTAAAATAAAAAGAGAGAAGATTGAAATGTCTTCATTGTAAATTAATGTGTTAAGCTAAAACCAAAAAAGACTAAACCGCAAATTTAGAAAACACAAAAATTATTTTTGAAAAATTGAACCACCTTGTAATTGGTAACAACAAATACAATAACTGCTAAATAAGACCAGACTACAAACGTCATAGACACATGTTAATAATTGTTATTACCATAATAATATTAATTGTTTATATTACTTATATTTAACATTAAAAAGTACATTTTTATATTTTTTATTACAGTATTTTATTTCATAAATATTAAAACTGTCCAATGCTAGTAGGATAATTACTGGTAAATTAACTTTAATTTTTGTTTTTAAATTAATTTGTAAGAACCAATACAAAATAGTATTAATTTTTTTTTGATAGTCAATAGTTTTTAACAAATTGGTTTATGCTAAAACTATATTTTAAACGTTCATAAGATATAGTAATGTGCTTGTAGCGACTGAGACTACACTATCCTACGAACATTGCCATACGAAATTTTGTACGAGTATGATATGGTTATGTAAGAGACCCATATGAATGTGTACGAGTATAGTACGATTGTGTACGAGTATAGTACGATTGTGTACGAGTATAGTACGATTGTGTACGAGTATAGTACGAATGTATACGAGCATAGTACGATTGTGTACGAGTATAATAAAAACGTAAACTATCTTGTACATTCACGGATGTTCTACGACCAAAACATTATAAATTAAATCAAATACAATTTAAGTCATGCAAGATACAAATATTTTAAATAAAATAAAGGTTGAATGTATTGGCAACAGTAATTACATGAACAAATACCATTGATTAGGCCAGTTGAATTTCAATTAGACTAGTTTGACCTTTAATAACGTTAACTTCCTTTAAAATTTAACAATAAGTTAAGTCACTGAAAAAAAGTTTAGAAATTAAAAACATTAGTTAAATGTAACCAACCTATCAAACAAAACCAATTATAATTTAATTAACTTATTTAGAAATTGGATATAATAGGGCATCCATCAACCAGAGGTAACAAATGGTTTCAGTAAAAGACAAAAAGCTAGATTACAGATTAATTGAACTTATATAAATAGCGAAATATTTTTAAGCTCATTAAAACCATCATTTTTAGGGAAAAATCTATAGAAACTTGTTTATTTTTAATTAATGTTATTATTCAAGAAAAAATAGTAGATTTAAAAAAAACTTCAACATTTACCTTCACCTCTTATAAAAATAGGAAAATATTTTTCAAGTTAATTTGAGTTATAAAACTTTGTTTTTAAAGAAAATGTAATATCCAGAATTTTTTTATTCAAGCAAAGTTATTATTCAACTCATTGTCTATAATCTGTTCAATAAAAACTGAAATAAAAACTGAAATAAAAAATGAAAAACTAACATTTACCTTCACCCTTTATAAAAATAGTGAAATTTTTTTCAAGTTAATTTGAGCTATGAAACTTTATTTTTAAAGAAAACATAATATATAGAATTTGTTTATTTAAGCAGAGTTATTATTCCGCTCATTATCTATAAACTTTGTTCAATAAAAAAACTGTGAAATCAAAAATGAAAAACTAACATTTACCTTCACCTAAATTGTGAACGCGAGACGCCGACGACGACGGACTGACCCACGCATGTCGATTGGAATAGGGTATCCGTAAGATGGATATACTTTACAAAAGTATAAACATTGCAAAGAAAACAATGACTAAATAGTGACATTTAATAAGCCTGCTTGTCATTGCTAACGGTAATGTATTAACAACAAAGAAAAAATATTTTGATTTCAGTGCTGGCTTTTCCATGCAGTGACATTTAATAAATTATTTACAGTGCTAACTCTAATGTATTTTGATCTTTATTACGATAAAAATTCAGGTTTGAAAGGGTTAAAAGTACAGTTTTCTGTTTAACTTTAACGTATTTTTGTCCTTACCGGAACAATACGATTCAAACAACAAGTTTTTCTTGCACCAGTGAAGTTTTATGTTCTACCCAAGTACTTTCCTTGTCATTGTTAGTAAGTATCCTTGTCAACTACCTTCAACATCATCACCTTCGTAAGCATCACTATTATCTTCACGAATCACCACAGTCACTATCACTGGCATTACCATTATTGTCACTCTAATCACCATCAATATAGTTACTATTATAATAACCACCATTATCATAACCACTATCATCACAATTGAATAATAAAAAGCTTAGTTCTCGAAGGAAACTTGTTTAAAAACATAAAAATATTTATTAAATCAAAACCAAATTATCCTTAAAGTAAGATTATTTGTTTGAGCATCAAAACAAATCAATTTTTTCGATGTTGATGAAAATTATAATATTGTTTAATGTTATGGTTTCAAATTGATGATTAGAATGTCAAGAAAAGTATTAATATACCAGATCGTATACAATCGCATTGAAGCCGTATACAATTCCATCAAAAATGTTTGTAGGCAACTACTTTATTACAAAACCAAACCGTTGAGGTGAAAGAGTCGAATTTAAAATAGGCATTTTTTACTAGGGACAGGTAGGCCTACTTCAGCATGAAAGACATTTAGGACCTATGACCAATGCGTGCATTGATGCCTTAATGGCATTACAAATGGATCGATAATAGCACAAGTGAGGCAAGCTCTATATTGTTTGATAGTGGGTTACTTCACTTGTGCTATTGTCGATCCAAATATTATTGGAAAAGGAAACCATACAAGAGTTTAAATCGAGGACATAAATTTTACAATTGAGCCATCAACAGAAAAGTTAAGAACTCCATAAAAGACCTAAAACTAATTGCATTTTAAGTTTATAAATACTTAAATAACCAACAACAAATTTTTCTGAAATATTTTAAGTTATTACAAACAGAAAAAATAGTTCCCACAAATTGGTAGTTTCCAAAACAAAATTGATGGACAAAATTATTTGGATTAACCAATTAGTCACAAGCAAGGTTTATTTGCTATGTTAAGTCTAATTTATTTTAGTCTTTAACCCTTTAATGTACATTGGGACGAATTAGTCACGTTTAAGAAGGTTTACTTTCAATGCAAACTCTGTCTTGTTGAAGACTTTAAGATAAGAATTACTCAGGCGGTAAAGGGTTAAGGGAATAGCTTTCCATTCGTTAAAGGGCTAATTAAAGTGGAACACAAGAATTCAAATCTTCTTAAAATTAAATAAGAAATTGCTGAAATTACTATATAAAGTGAAACTATAAACGATATATTTAACATAAGATAATACAAACTAAGATCTTATCCAAGAATTTGATACTTGAAGGAAGCAATTCACTCGCGCGTGTTTAGTAAAAGTTGTTCCTGATTAATAGTTCTTCATTTCATTCTAAT
>JARUHE010131437.1:0-14486 GCA_031471125.1 Archaeomysis grebnitzkii | reverse complement strand
ATATATGCAAAAGCACAGTGACGATAAGTCATTACCAGAGTCATAATCATTTTTAGCGGCAAACTCGTCTCCCGCGTCCGATACCCACGCCTGCACTACCACGAAGTCAGCAACGAAGGAAGGAACCTGGCATCGGAACAGCCCGGCGTTGCCCTTGATGACATATTCGTGGTACACGTCCGCCTGATAGTCCTGGTGTACCACTGTCGGGTAATACCGGAATGATTAGGCAACTGGGTATGTCACCCGGGTTGGGTGGTGTATACGGGTACCTAACATTACTATAAGAATCATTACCCTTTATTGGGATGTGGACAAATGGAGTGTAAAACGAGAGGCTATATCTTACTGGTACCTAATAACCTTAAGAAGGCAGATAAAAAATAAATTGCCTATACAGTAAAATAATATATAAATAGTAGGTGATCTATATCTATTTGTTAATTTGTTTATAGCTGGTAATCTAACTTATCTATTCCTTACACTATATTTTGTCAGTTTAGTGGGTTTACTTGTTGAACTGAATTCATTATTTAGCATTATTCAATTTTATCATAACATAATTAACAACTAAACTTCGCAATATTTCAATTTGGACAAGAACTTTCAGAATCTATCTAAAAAACATGAAAATTTAAAGTAGGTTAAAAAATGTTTTTTAGAGAAAAACAAATTTGTAATCATACAATTGTTGATTTATTTTAAAGTAACTTTACATGTGAGAATAATAAATTAAAGCATAAAGGCAGAATAAATATAAAATACATTTTCTTTGATGAAAACGCCTACACGATTCGCCTACTCATTTAAAAGGCTAAAGGTTTGTGCGAGAAGTAAAAACGTATTAATATGAGAATAAAATTTACAGAAAAATAAAATATTCATCCATCCATCTATATATCATATCTATTTGGACACATGTTCTATAAATCGATGTGTGACGAATTTCAAATTCAAAAATTTTGTTTCACATTTCGTTCACCAGCAAACATGTCACTGCTTTTCACTAGCACTGTTAAGGATTCATACGCAGGCATGATATGGATGTTCAACTATATCGCAGTGCAGACTAAGAACACGAGTAGCCAGTGGTGATGACTTGCTTGATTTTATTAATTTTATTGCTATCAAAGAAACCTTCTCGGTTAAAGTTAAACGCATCTGTCGTAGTCCTTTATTTTATGCTTTAGATGATAAAATAATTAACACTAGCTGATAAAAATCGTAGTAAAGGTGATGATGGTTAGAAATTATTTGGAGATCCAAGTTTGTCTTCTGACATGATGTAATTTAATTCATTGCCATTATTTTCAACTTGTATACTTTACACTTGTAGCACATTAACAATGTCGTATTTGTGGGTTTTATTTCTTATCAAACTATCTTTCCTATTATAAAATAGAAGAGTGCGCGAAGACCATTGCTAAAGCGAAACTTATATTTAGCAACTTTAAAAAATACTTCTCAGAATCCAAAATCAATCAAATATTGTATTCATATTAAATAAACCTTACGATAACGTATGTCATTTAATATTGCCATTTAACAGGAAATAAGAGAAAAATATACAATAGATATGTAAAACAAATTCAAAATAACATTTTTCAACATTTCATCAAAGTTGATATTTTTCTTCATTTTAGTATAGGAATAAATGTTTTTGGTTATCTCAAAAAAATGTATATATAAATTAAAATTAATGTCTATCTATGTAACATTTAATGGTTCAAGTAAAAAAATTATCGTCTGTACTTATAACCATATTCTAATTGCATTTGAAATACTGTAAACATTAGACAGTCCAAATTTATTATGTTTTTTCTTTGCAGAATATTATTTATTAATTAAGATAATTTTATTATTACTCAATAAATTAAATAAATATCTATTATTTATATAAAAAGTAAAAGATCGAATCAGTAAATGTCGAAACAAAAAAGAATCGGCGGACGTCCGGAAAACACATTACTTCCTACAAATTATACATATTTATTTCTTATCGAGAAACACCTGTCGTTATTTGTATTATCAATATTATTAATATTATTATTGTTAATAGTATTATATAAATATTATCGACGAATGAGTTCATAAATGTGATATTCATTAATCTAAAAATACTTTCCGTAATACATTATTGACAAACATTATATAAAATATAATTTTGTCATTAATTATACATTATCTGAATCTAGAAGACATTACTTGAAGTTGCCATACACATTTGATAATTTTTTACTATAACCTTTTTTTATTTACCACAACTATCAGCAAAGAGTTACCATAGTTATTCAATGGAAAAGCAAACATTGGTTATTAATTTAATCATAACTAGTATATAAACTTAATATAGTTACTGCATAGTTACTGCAAGAAAATATAATTGGATGAACTTGCCATAGATCTTTTTATGAATTTACCATAGCTAATCGAAAGACTTACCACAATTGTTAGCTGAAATTGAAAAACAATTACATCATAAAACCAGAGGACTGCGGTCACCAATGTCTCGCGTGTACAAAAAAACAAGTTCATTTAAATATAAAAAAGTGGCTAACACTTAATTTACACTTCATAACTGTTCATTTGAGAAACAAATGATAACTGTAGTAGGTCAACAAACAAAAATCTTGAAAGTTTTACTTAAATATAGAAAATATGACTATCTCCACAAAAAAATCATAAGAACCATTATATCTCAATAATTATAAGTTTTTTCAAACAATGTTACTTAGCAAATTTTAATGTACCGACCATGACCGTTCATTTGAGATATAAATGGTAACTGTAGATCAACAAACAAAAACAAAAATCTTGAATGTTTTACTTGAATATTTTGGATACAACTACTACACCGACGGAGACGACGGAATAGTAAAACCTTAGTAGAGCTTCGCCGCAGGCACGCTCGACAATAAACCATGCCTTTTGGATGAATATAACATCTACGAAAAATTGACCAGATTTATTGGTTTACTTAACTATAAATAATGGCTTATTTACCATACTTATTGGATGGAGAGTACGAATCACCCTCCTCTGTAACCCAAGATGCCACAGAGACGAAGTCGGCAACAAATGAAGGGATGTTACACTTGAGCAACGCGGAGTTGCCCTTGATCACGTACTCGAGGCTGACGTCCGTCATGTAATCCTGATGAACAACTGTGGATTCACCAAACAACCTCGGTTAACCCTTTATTGGAAAGCAACTTTCATTCAAATACTGGACTTGTAACTTTTGTAAAGGCTGTTACAAACTTATAAAATGTTTATGTTAAGCATAAATAGTTTTGCAGTTACCATCTTAAGCTGTCTTCAACCAAAACTGTTCATCTGTTGTAACTTCTACACTGCTATTAACATACATCTATCTAGTATTATTATAACTATGCTAAATAAAGATAGCTTTTTCTAAATGTATTGAGATTGCAACTAACTGCACTGAAGGACATCTCTATTTTTACAAAGGAATACATGTTTTAGAGCGTTAAATATCTCTTAAAAATTAAGAAAAAACAAACTATTTATATAACATGTACAATATATCATGGATAATACAATCGTACACATCGCTAGAAGCAAACACCTCCACAATTTCAACTAAGTCACTCAACCTATGTAAAAAATCTAACTTAAGCTAAACTAGTATAAAGAAAACATTTTTTATAGACAGCCATTATTTCGGAACAATATATTTTTGTACAAAGGTGTTACAGTATTAAGCATTTTAGAAGAGATAAAATAAACATCAAATTAAATCGATTAATATCAATTTAATCTTTGGCTTAATAAGTCTAATCTGAAATTAATAAACATTTTAAAAAACATAAAATGTCAAGAAATACAAATAACTCATTGATTAATAATAACTTAATGAAGATACAAAACATCTATTCAAAAGGGCACACATTACAAAAATCAAAGTATATACCCGAATTGATATGATATGATTGGAATACATTTATATAAAATATAAAAGAATGTTTACCATATCTGTAACAGTAGAAACACATCCATTATAAATAATGTTTTAAAATACTTGTGTGGCTGTTGAGATATGCAAGAATATAGTTTTATATCTACAAAATTCAGCCACTGTTGGGTTACCATATTTTTGCGATAGATAGAACGAATTGCCGTCGTTGGTGACCCACGACTCGACGGTTACAAAATCGGTGACAAACGAGGGGATGTTACACTTGATTATGGCAGAATTCCCCTTGATTACATTCTCCCAACTAACGTCAACCAGGTACTGCTGAGGGACAACTGAAAACCAAGGGCAGTGTTAATCCCCTATACTCTTAATCTAATATTCAATACAATAAAACTCCTGAAACGTAGACAGAAATGTTTCTACGTTATAGGAATAATTTCCGTTACAGGCATACCGATTTAACACCGTTACCACTGCCTTTGTGTCACGTTTTTTATATACATAGAAATGATGTGTACGTTCTAGGATTTCTCCATTTCATGATTTTACGTTTTAGGAACTTTCTACGTTTTATTATTCTACGTTTTAGGAGTTTTACTGTATATCTTTAATTTCATTTTCTAGATTTATATCTAACTTTCTTTTTTGGACAGAAGTGTTATTGTACAAATGTAGATATTTGGGTTAGGCCTACAAAATTATGATTATTACATTGAAAAACATTGGTACCATTGTTTGCTATAGGAAAGTAATATTTTTATTTGATTGTTCATTAGAATTGAAAACATTTAACGTGTGTTACATAATGATAATTTCAAATTTTATTTAATTTATTAAGTGAAAACATATGGAACTAAACACAAGAATCGACCATTTTACTTAACCTAGCCTAGCCTAACCTAACCTAACCTAACCTAACTTACTTAACCATATTGCCATAGATTACAGAACGTCTATTATAATCTATGATATCGCCTATAGAACGTTCTATGAATAAAATGTAAGATGACATAATAAACGAATGTAATTTATATAAACGTATTCTCAATTGGTCCATAATAGATTGTAACTTTGGTAAAGTTTTACAAGATTATATCTGATGAAATAAATATATTTATAAAGAATACTCATTGATAAACAATTTTTAACCAGATTAAAAATACTACATTCCTAGAGGAAATACCTTCAGAGTTACGTTATAAGTAAATTTGTCTAATTGATATTCATCTGAAATAAGGAACTTTTAAAGGTATTTATTGCAAATAAAATACTAAACAAATACCTTTATAGTTATGTTATAAGTAAATGTATTTAAATTGTATTCACCTGATATAAGGAATGTTTAAAGATATTTATGGCAAATAAAATACTTAACAAACGACCAGAATAAATTTAAATAAATTATCAATATAGAGGAATTCGTTGAAATAAAAAAAAACTATTGCGCAGGTTTTCTAACCATTTTTAGTCATAAATTGTTAATATTCTCACAAAACAATTGCGTGTTTTGTGAATTCTTACACATAGATTTTTCTACCTTGAAGATTGTTAAAATCGATATATTAATAACTAATAACTGTAAATAATTCAACATTTAAAACGTTTTTATGATACACATTAATTGTTTCAATTTTAATAAAAATTTATTACTAAACAACATGCTTTTATTGTTGATTTAACAAACTATAATAATAAACATTTAAAATATTGAATATTAATTTGGAATACTGTATATGCATTAATATAACCATTCCTACTTTATCTGAAGCAAAAATTCATTAAAGTAATATAATTTTCTGTTTAATAAAACACCATAAATCTATATTACATTATTAGGTAAACCAAACAATCCATTTCATTGAGAAAGTTTTATTTATCTAGAGATAACATGTAAATATTATCAATTTATAATATTATGAAAACTGAACAAATTCAACTGTATTTTATCTAAAAATAAAAACAATATTTATTAATGATAACATTTTATAATTTGACTAGACACGATAATTATCCCCACAGCTATAATAGTTATCGGATGGCGCGTAATTATTGAATCAAGTAACCATAATTATTAGCTGAAATGAAAAACAAGTATATGATCAGATTAACCATATATTTCGGATGAAATATACAACATCTATGAAAAGACTGACCACATTTATTGGATAATTGAACCATAACTGATGGCTTATTTACCATACTTATTGGACGGGGAGTACGAATCACCGTCCTCGGTAACCCAGGATGCCACAGAGACGAAGTCAGCGACGAACGAGGGGATGTTGCACTTGAGGATCGCTGCGTTCCCCTTGATGATGGACTCCGGGAGAACGTCTGTGCGGTAGTCTTGATGCACCACTGGGTGGGCGGGGAACCAAAGGAAATTATTTTACATGTTGCGTGTGGTCAGCTGGATTAAGATCCTTAAGATTTTCAACTATAGGATGTCGAATCCTAAGACTTTCGACTGTACGATTAAGACTTCAGAATTTCAACATCATGCAAAAGGGACAAAGCTGCTCAGAATCAAACAGGTTCAATACATAAACATCTGGACTATCTCAAATATCCTTACGGGGGAATACATTTAAAAAAAATATTATTCACTATTGATCTCATCAAACCTGTCAAAGGATGCTTCACATAAGGTATAATGTAGGATGCAATAACTGACAGAAAACCGTACCTACAATAACCTAACGAAATAACACACCTAACCTATATTTCCTGGAATCTATATTCAATCTAGAAAATGTATTCGGTATACAAGTTACTTATATTTTTAATACGTATATTCTACAACCATCTGTTAAACTCAAATAAATCATCATCATCACTATAATTATTATCATCATAACTATCATGAACTTCATCATTTTTATTGAAAAATATTTTCATAACAAGTCATAGGAACATGAATCACGAGCATTGTTATTCTAAAACACAAAATATCATCAATTAAGCAATTGTTATTGGGGGTTTACATTCAAATGTTCGTTGGTATAGTTATCCGTTCAATTAATTACCTCGATCAATGTGGAGCAAACACAACTTTCCAGCAACAAGTAAATTACGATTGTTTATTTTTATCAGGGTAAAACATAATTAATAATAATTTCTATACTAGAAAATTTAATGAAGAACACACACACACTGTAAATAATATATTTTTAAAAATGTTTAACAAAATAAAATAAAAGTATGATAAAAGTTTAAACTTAAATAAAATAGCAAAATAATCGTACTTTGTTCAGTTAGAACTGCAAAATAAAAACAAACAACAATTAAAAAGTATTTTGATAATAATATTTTTACACATTAATTTGAATGAAAAACTTATCTACTTAAAAACTTTTAAATATAAAAACTTTCAACTTAAGAAACGATTTTATTTATTTAGAATAAAATATTAAACTTTTCTTTTCCAAAATTGTATTTTTTTTTCTTTTTTCAGTAAAACTATCAAATTTTTATCATTTACAAATAAATTTATTTTAAATATTTAAAAAAAATATATATACGCAGGGCTAGATTTGTTAAATATTATAGATTTTATTAGGTATTGTTCTTTATTATGTGTTATTTTCTGATTTTGCTTCATTGTTTCTTAAATATTGTAATAGTTTTGATGGTTTAGTTATTTTACAGTTTTCTAGTATACTAGTTCATTGAACAGATTGTGTGTAGTTTGGTGTGATATATGTTGTATGCACATGTGTATATGGGCTAGACACTTACATCAATGGTCAATGATGGACATATAATGAATTAACAAAAACAAATTGTTTCAACTTGTTTGTCTATTATTTTATAAACAGATAAATTAGAGTTTCAAATAATGACTCATATGTATGTTAAATGTTACTTATGACTCATAAACTGTGACTATAAACATAATCATACTATCGACTTATGAGAGACGTGAGTATCTCAGTACCACAGAAACACAAAATTATAAAAAAAATAATTAAACAAAAATTGTCGTTTTTCAAGAATATTAAATTTGTATTGGCTTATATTAAAACTATATTTCTTATATTAAAAATACATTATTTTAATGTATTAAACTATTTTATAAATCAACAAATGAATTTTAATAAATATTTTAAAAATATTTCCTTTATATTATAGCTAAGATCACTAAAACATTTATTTGTATGTTTAAAAAAGGCATTGAAGAAACAAACAAAGAGCCCATTAGATCAGGAAGAAATTGAAAATTGAAAACATCAAACAAAATTGAAACTGAAAAAAGAAATAATCAATATTACATAATGAAAGGTTCAACTTGAAATGATTTAAAAAATTAAAAAGATTCTTTTTTATTTATAAATACATCAAAAGATTTTTTTTTCAAACAAGATAGAAAGAATTTTTATCAAATATTTATTTTCATCACAAATATAAATGTATGTTCTTTACGTAACTAGGGCAACTTGTGGAAATTACATCCTATTATAACCTAACTTATTGTAGCTCCTTGATCATTAATAAACAATGAGAGTCTTTTCTTTACATATAAGCAACAGTTTTTTTGAATATACAATATCATATATATTAAAGTTAAGATACTCATTAAGACAAACGGAAAGATATAAAACAAATTAACTATTGATAAAATTCAATACTACAAAATAAACAGTATTTTATAGTGTTTACAACAAACGCTTGTTAAAGAATGCCATTGTTAACAGATATATTTACAATAACTATAAAATATAACGTCTAATATAATTATTGGTTACATTGGTAAGAACAAAATAAAAAATACTTCTACCACAAAAGTGTATAACTAAACCATACATCTTAATGAAGTTACTATTGAATCAAGTTTCCACAATGTTTGATAACGAACCACAACCATTGAATGAGTTAACATAAGCATTTGATAAGTTTATTGCAATTAATATATTACGTCATCACCATTGTTAGATGAAGTGATTACAAACATTGGTGGAATTCACTAAAATTATTGAATAATTTTATCATAATTATTAAATTAATATAATATACAGGTTGCAAAGAAAGTCCTTTGTTCCTGCTCTTTCTGAAACTAAGAACCATTTCAAAGATCAGGAGTTCACGTTCTAAAAATATGGTGCACCCTCCCACACTTCAAAAAGAAGAGACCGTAATGGTGCTGTTTCATTTTACAATATGATGGGGTCAATAAAGTTACACTTGTTTTCTTCTGGGCTTCTGAATGTATTTAAACTCTCGAATAAATATAAATGCGGTTTCATTATATATTCTTATACTCGATATTTATATTGCTTCACAAGTTCAACGCTCTGTAATTAATGGTAAAATATACCATCAACATTGGCTGGATGTGCCAATAAATTTCGACCAAATGTGCTGAGTTACCATAATTATTGGACGGAAAGAAAGAATCTCCTTGGCTGGTCACCCAGGAGGCCACAGAGACGAAGTCGGCGACGAAAGAAGGAACGTTGCACTTGAGCAACGCGGAGTTGCCTTTGATCACGTACTCGGGAACAACGTCGGTCTGGTAGTCTTGGTGCACCACTGCGTCGGCAGATCATTTACAATACGGTTAATTATACACAATCAAAATAAATAAAAAATAAATGAAATACTAATTGACGAACAAGCTATAGATAATAAAGAGCTGGAGATGTCTATCAGTGTTTCCAAGTTGTTTGTTTTTCCAATAGTCTACCTATTTAACAATGACTAAGCCCTACAACACAATTGAGAAATTTTAAAAGAAACTGTACTATTTGTATATGCTCTTTTCTTTAGTATACTATAAACTAGAACTATTTAGCTGATATCTATTAATGAAAAAGACTTGTCAACATAGTAAGCTATACAAAATGTGCTAAACTAACATTTCTATGAACATTCTAGGAACGACCCCAACACGCTTATCATTTCTATCATATGTTAAAATATATAGAACGTCCCCATTTCTGAAAATAATTTTCCCTATAAAACTCAAGTTTGTTAAATGTTAAGTTAAATGTATTTGTCCCACCATTATATGAAATCGTCAACCAAAATAACGAAACCAAAAACCTTTCCTGGGAAGAACTAAGAATGGTGAAGTGTATAGATTTATAGAAATTATATTAAGAAAGAAACGAGAAACCAACAGTTTTAATCATAACCGAACGAATAATAATAACAGTATACCCTTTTTAAAGATTTCAAACCGTTTATAAATGTTGTGTCTGTAAGCAATTCAGAGTTTTAAGATATTCACACCAGGTGTAGCCAAACACAAGATAAGGGTTCTGTTTTCAAACAGAAAAATAGAAATAATTAAGTCTTAAATTCCACATTGAAATTCTACCTTAGATTTTCACACTATGGAGTTTAAAACAACAAAACAATTTCAAACTTCTTATTTTTTCATTAGAAAACAGGACTCTTATTTTGTGTTTGGCTTTACATTTACAGTATGTTTTTCCATACCTGAAATATAAAACATTTTTTCGCAATATTAAAAATGGTTTTGCTTTATAAAAGTAGACATAGCACATACTTTACAATTAACCAATACAATTAGTTCAGTGAAGTTATGTTCAAAACTCCTGTAATAAAAAATTTATGCGAGACCTTTGCGCTATTTTATTAATCATTTTACCGCCTTTGTGTTTACTACTGTTGTCACCACTTTGTTTACCATATGTGCGCGAGGGTAGGAAAGTTTGTCCGTCGTCGGTGGTCCAGGCGGTGACGTGGACAAAGTCTGCCACGAACGAGGGGATGTTGCACTTGAGCAACGCCGAGTTGCCTCGGATCACGTACTCCTCTCCCACTGAAGTCTTGTACGTCTGGTGCACCACTGAGAAAAAGAAGTTCAGTCACCACCGGTTATGGGATATGCGGTTGTGTCACCATTGTCCTGTGTTACTATGGGTTTGTGCCACTACTGGTATGTGTCACCATTGGTTTAACCATCGATGGTAACATTGACCAGGTTAGTTACTGCCATTTATGAAATCACTTCTATTATAGACTCAACTACTCAAGTAAACTATAAAGCTAATAAATCTAAATATACATTATTTGATGTTGTCTTCTCCCAAACTCACTAGTAAAAATTGCCCAGTGTTGTTTTATTGCCTTTCTAATATAACTATTTAAATTAACAACCTAACAAAGTTATGAATTGTATACACTGTTATGACTTAATAAAAACTTTTAATAGAAGCCACAAAAAGTTTTGACGACATTGAAAAATAAAACTAAACTAAATGCTACCCTATTGTATAATTTTCCGTAGGTTGCTTATGGAAAATAATGCTTACAGAATGTGTATAAAACAATTTAATTTTATTGTGAAATTTCAAATTAGATAAAATTAGTAGTCGGTGACTTATGTTATATATTTAATAAATCGACATTGAGAAAAACTTAGAATTCGCGGTTTTCTTACAAATAAAACAAAATATTCTAAAAATAAACTATTTAAATGTTTTATAGCAAACAAACAAAACAAAGATCAGAAAGTTTAACCAAATGCATAGCAATCACCATAAAATTAACCAGCATGTATGAAAGAAGTTAATCATCTAAATAATTTATAAACAAATGTTTTTCTTGATCATAACTCAAACCATGTGATTAATAACAAAAAGTGCAATTCATGATTCTCATATAAATATAAATGTGATTTCATCATTAACATTAATAAGACTCAAATGATTTACAACAGGACATCGTTCTAAAGTATAAGACCTTAATTTTATTTGTAGCGTAGTTTCAATTTTATTCTAAATTTTTACGATCGAAAAAGATATTAAGTATTCCAATTATGTTAATCTTAAATTCAATCTGCAAGAAAACATCCAAAAAAATATTTATTTACATAATTAATGGAATTAAAAAACAAACCCAAAATAATTAACAAAAAACTTCAACAATTTTGATGTTTACATATTTAATAATTATATAAATTGATGACATGGAAACTGTATGAAAACAAAAATATTATTAATGATGTATAATTGATATAATTACCTTACTTGAAGTGAACTACTTAAAGTTAGTAAGTTAACCTTTTTAATTTTAATTGAAAAAATTATATATTGATGTTTATATCAATAGTATTCGTTTTCCCTTTTTAACCGAGCTACTACTATTATTTAAATTGTTGTTTGTATAGTATGTTAGTATATTAGAACATAAACTATAAAAAACACAGTCCCTTTCTCTGGAAAAATCAAATAAAAATATTTTTAAGAAACCTGCGAAACAATCTTATAATTTAGCTTATTAAAAGTATAATATAGTTATTTAATCGTCCGCCATTGTGTATACCTGAGGAAAACGATAATTAGATGAAAAAAAACTCTAAAAACATTTCAGCTACCATAGTTGTTCGAGGGTACGAAAGAATCCCCTTTGTTGGTGACCCAAGAAGTGACTTTGATGAAGTCGGCCACAAACGAGGGGATGTTACACTTGAAGATCACGGCATTCCCTTTGATGACGTACTCGTCTGCTACACCAACCTCGTAAGTCTGGTGAACAACTGCAAACGGAGTTGGAAAAGTTATTCAAATGTCTTCACGTTGACCTCAAAGCCTTTTCAATGATTGTTAACAACTTAACTTTTATATTTGTTTGTTTGGAAGAGGAATTCATTTTGGAATATTATCTTAAACATAATTATTAACTAGAAAATATTCAAAACTTTTAGTAACCTTATTAGAATAATAAAATAAATTTTCAATTTATTTGGTGAACAAACCAAATGTTAGCTCTATGTATTATATAACTTATTTGTACCTACCTACATATGCACTACCAAACCCAAGACAGGTAATAAAGACTAAACTAAAACTATGTTTTTCTTAACAAAGATAAGGTAATAACTATTCTATATTTTTTTTAAACTACCCTATCATTTTTCATCCAAGGTTAGAACGATAACATCATTTATATTGTAGTGAACAAACACATTTTTAACAAACGTTATTAATAATAAGTACTTTTAAGGTTAAAAAAATCTCCCAAAAAACGACATGCGCAAGAACAAACATAATTACAAGGACTTTTCGAACCACATCTATACAGTCATAGAGAAATATAAGATTTGCCACACCTCAATATTAAACATAAAAACTTCACCCAAAAAAGTACACCAAAAAATATTAAAACATTTACAAAATTAATAATAAATTGAATCCAGATTTCTTTAACGGGCAAAATAATTTTCGATGATCCATCATTAAAAATTCGGATAATTATCATTTTCAGATATTAATTTGGAGGGGAAAATTTTCATTTGAAGGAAAAAATATTAATTTGGAGGGAAAAATATTAATTTGGAGGGAAAAATATTAATTTGGAGGGGAAAACATTAATTTAATGAGGAAAAATACCGTTTTGAAGGCAGAATTAATTCATTCATTCGTAAAGAACAAAAACTAGATATGGTTTATTCTTTTTTGAAGGAAATTCAATAGACGAGCGAATTGATGATTATGGTTTTTTTTAAACAATTTTATTGTTATTTCAATACAAAAAAACCTGAAATGTCATCAGTATTTTGATATGAAATCCAAGTATGTAGAAACATAATAATTACAAACTTCAAATTTAAAAAATAATACAACAATGGAAAAAAATATGATAATAATAATAAGTAATACTCCTAACATATATTTATCTTTAATGATTTATATTTCTTCCAATACATTGCCAATACATATACATAGCTTAGAGAACAGCTTTTTAATGTGAAACAAAAACATAACAAAGGATGAATTGAAATCTGAAAAAAAAATATTTGTTTTTCTGTAAAAAAAATAAAGCTAAATATAGTTATTTGTTTACAAAAATGTATTTCACCATCAGTAAAATATTATTACAAAACAAGTAGCCATCAATGTTGAAGTAACTAGAAACAGAAACAAAAAATTACAAAAGTTAGTTGTTAATGTTAAACCTCAACAAAATGTTGAAGGTTTAACACAACATAAACGAGTTACCATTTCAATTTTTAAAAAAGGAAAAAACAATTACAAAATCTATTTCTGATTTCCCAAAACGAGAAAGGAAGAAGCAAAAACCAAACCACGTGGACCAACCAATTTCGCGCTTTTTATTTGCCGCGTAAAAGACGTTGTCTTCGCTGTCCTGCCACGCGCTGACCTCAACGAAGTCTGCGACATAAGAGGGGATGTTGCACTTCAAGATAGCAGCGTTGCCCTTGATCACATACTCGTTGTTAACCTCGCTCTCGTAGTCCTGGTGAACCACTGCCAGTTTGGAGGAAAGTGTTATTGTTGTTGTTGTTGCGGTTGCTGAGGTCACTATAAGCGTCCCTTGAGCCTATTTTAATATACAATTCTAACCTGAACAAACATTGCTAAGCAAATTCACAGCTAACTGGTTATTCTACAATTTTTTACTTCTACAAAATATAAATAATTAATTGCCTACGTGGACGAAACATCCTGCAATCATCATAAACATCAAACATTATACTAACTAAATATTGGGTTTTATATAAAACACATTACAAAATTTTGTTCCATAAGTTTTTTTATTTGTATCAATTATATAT
>JARUHE010131326.1:0-14487 GCA_031471125.1 Archaeomysis grebnitzkii | reverse complement strand
CTATAGCAGGGTTGTCCAACTTGAATGTCTATAGCAGGGTTGTCCAACTTGAATGTCTATAGCAGGGTTGTCCAACTAGAATGTCTATAGCAGGGTTGTCCAACTTGAATGTCTATAGCAGGGTTGTCCAACGTGCGGGGCCCGCTCAGTGTTTCGGTGTGGCCCACAACTGACTCTCATTACAAGAGGTTTTTTTTAGCAAAATTATCATATAGTGAGTTAGGGAGTCCGTAGTTTAATTAAAATATTTTTTTTTAATTTAGGAAATAAAAATAACAAACAAAAACTTAGCTGAGAATTTAGCTAAGAAGGGAAAACTGCTTGTTGATGGAGAATTAATAAAATAATGTATTGTTGTTGCTTTTAATGAATATTGTCCAGATAAGGTGAATTTAGTAAATGAAACATGTCTACATGTGTTCACTACAGTTTAGCATTGGATGAAAGTACTGGTCAAGGTGATACTGCACAATTAGTTATTTTTATCGGAGGAATTGATGTAAAGATTAATGTTATTAAAGAAATGTTTGACTTGTGTCATATGAAGGGCACAGCATCAGGTAAGGACATAGGACATATATGAGTATGTTAATTTGTCGTTAGAAAAATTCAATGTTGAAGGAAAAAAATCATTCAATTACAACTGATGGTGCTCCTGCTCTGACTGGTAAAAGCAATGGGTTTATTACTTTATTCAAAAAAATGGTTGACCATCAATTATGTGCTCAAAAATTAAATATGAAACAGTTGAATACTGATCTTATTAAGGTTGTTAATTTCATCAGATCGTTAGCTTTGAATCATCACATATTCAAAGCATGCTTGAACGAAGTTGGCAGTGAATATGAAGACATTGTGTATTTCTCAAAAGTCAGATGGCTCAGTAAAGTAGCAACCTTTAAAAAAATTCAATTATTGTTGCCTGAAATAAAACAGTTCTTGGAAAAAAGAAACAAATGTAGATTTTATAGAAAATCAAGAATGGTTGAATGATTTATCTTTCTTTGTATACATCACTGAAATATTTTGAATTTACAAGGAAGATACCAGTTATGTTGCTCAATGTTTGAGCGGATAACTAGCTTTACTAAGAAATTAGAACTTTCCATAGCACAACTAAAAGCTGGTAAAATTTTACACTTTCGTAGTCTACCTGAAAGAGACCAAAACTTTTCTGTAAACTATGAAAAGTATACTAAATTATGCGAAGATTTGCTTGAAGAGTTTCCAATTAGATTTTCTGACTTCAAAAAGGTCGAAACCGAGTTGAAACTATTTAGTTATCCATTTGCATTTAAACATAATAAAACGCCAGCCGAATACAAACTTGAACTGATCGAGCTGCAAAGTCGGGAAGGTTTGAAAACGTTCCATAGAGAGCACACACGTCCTTTATCTTATAAGAAATTTCATTCGTTCAATAAATTAAATTATAAATTTATCCAGAAATGTATTATGCATGTGGGGCAGCAGTTCTTTTCAAGCATGAAAAACATTGAAATTGCAGAAAGGAATAGGTTGACTGATGAAATTTAGCAAACATTTTTAGAGTTAAGAATAAACTCTTCGATGCAAATATTGAAAACATCATGGCTGAAGACAAAGTAATAAATCTCATTGATTTCATATTGGGTAAGTAAATTTAATGTCTTTTCTAGGTATATATATACATGTTTCCGAAGAAAAAAGTACAGTATTTACAATGTTGAAATAAATTGTACCCACATGGTGTTGCTGTATGTCGTCATTTTTTATTAAATTGTATTCAAATGGTTTTGCAGCCCAGTAAATTAAAAGGTTGGACATCCCTGGTCTAGGGCAATCTCCATCATAATTCAAAGAGTCTTCAGAATTTGTAATTGTGGTATGTACCGTTGTTTCATAATTATTTTTGTTCTTCACGATGTCAACGTCTAGAAACGCTAATAATAATAACACCTAATGCAAATTCTTGCGTAAATCTAAATATTTATTATAGAAGTAAAACAGTGTCAAATTTTCTAATAAGAAATAACTTTCAAGAATATAATGTACTTAAACAAAGTAGTGTGGTCTACGAGATTAAATGTCCTTTAGGTACATGTAATGTACTAAATCCTACAAAAATAGGCCATTCTAAAAATGATTTAAGTCGTCGCTTAATAGAACATAAGGATACTGCGCGATAAAAGATCACGTTAGCCACCATTACAGAACCAATTTTATAAGAGAAGAGTTAGAACAAAATGCCAAAATTCTAATCTAAATCAATAATAAAAGAAATTGTCAATTTATGAAGCTTTATCAATTCTAAAACATAAGCCAAACATTAACAAACAATCAGATTGCTTCTTACGACAACTAATGTTGTTTACGAACAGAGAAAACAACGTCCAACACTCACAAGCGCTAGAAACAAATGAATGCAAATAAATTGGTCAAAACTTTCATCGTCTCAAAGGAATTCATCTTCCATGATCACCCATCAAGATCATTTCATCGTTTTAATGAATCTTGAAAAACAAAAACTTTTAAAAAACCTTAAAAATAAAATGTATTTTAAATCTAAATTTTAAACAAATTAATGCTTGAGAAAGATAATTGTGAATTATCAAAACATGTCGCAAATAAATGAAGAAAATTATATAGCATATTATTTATTACCACCTGAAATCGAAATCAAAGTTAGGAAAATTGAAAAATGCTTAAAAAAGAAATCAAGTTTGAGATCATCAATACTATTTAATAGTATTTGTATTAAAAATAATCTAATGCCGAAGTATGTTAAATATATATATATATATATGTATATATATATATATACATGAGTAATAGAAGATAAATTACTACAGTGTCTGGCAGAGTGTATACGGTGGACATTTTCAGGAAATTGACACAATTCATCAAATGTGCCAATGATTGCCTACACAAGTCAATTCGTGTCTTGAATGGCACCGTTTAATGCCAATGAACATCGGTTCACTCTCTCATATATCTAATTTAAGGAGAGACACGATGTGAACATATACATCATGATCAATCAAATGTAAACTAATATTTGTTTCTTCATTTGCCAGATTGTTATGAATAACATTTAAATGTTGTCATGTATGATGACTGAATAGTTTTTTTTCCGACATTACTTCAAATTAAAAATTAAAATTATACATTTAAGTATTTTTAAAAATTTACATTTATCTAATCTGTTGTTTGTGAACTTAATTTATTATGTTATGCATTTTTAGTTTTTTTTATAAATAAAACAATTATCTATATTAAAAAATTAGCATTTTAATATACAGTGCTAGGCACATCAATTTGGATATGCACCTAAGATAATTATTCTCTTACATAATTATTTCATTGTAATGAGCTATGTTCAGGGTAAACTAAATAGTAAATATAAATTCAAACATGTTGGAAGTAAAAGGTTCATTAAAAAGTCCGGATTGATAATACTATGGTTGTACAAAGTAAGATAACACTGTTCAATAAAATTAGTATTATATCCGACTTTTATATATGAATATTTTAACTTTGTAAATTTATATAAAATTCAAAATTTGTTGAATCAATCCTTAGTTGCAATTGTTTTCATAATTGTTTAATAAAGTTATTTGACTCCTGAATGAATGTTACGCAAAAATTTGTATTTGTTTGTGTTCAATGAAAATCAAAAATCTAGCTATTTAACATTTAAAACCTAAATAATTCACTATCAAGTTAGTTTGAACATCTGAAAAAGAAAGACATGTCTTTACTTTATTTTCACCTTTAGTCGTTTCTTGTAACACCGGTGATACATAAGTATAATAACTTATAGCTATAGCCTAGTTCATAATATGTTACACCAGTGATACAAACTAAGTTAGTTGTTTTTAATTACTTTATACAGGAATATATGTATCTGTATGAAGTAATTAAAAACATAACTAGCTTACTTTGGATCACTGGTATAACATAAAATGAAGTAAGCTATTATAGGAATGCATCACCGGTGTTACAAGACACGGCTAAATTAGTCAATTTGAAAATTATTTTTTGCTTACGTTAATAAATCTATCATAAATATATACATTTATAATAAACTTGCATATCTTAAATTTGTAATAATGTTTTCTTACCTTTAAGAGTAATTTGAAAAAAAATTTAAACTTTTTCGTATTTAAAGAATAGATTAAAAGGCTTTATTACAATTATTTTTTAGTTACTTTAAATTGATTAATAATCCATTAACGTTTTTTGGGACGAACAAGTAACATTTAATATGACTTAGTTTTAATTAAAGTTGTATTTGTACATAAATAAATGTCTCGATCGGAAGTCCTAATTATATTTATTAAGTTGAGATTTGCGAATGCATATCTAAGTAGTTTAGTAAGATTGTACCTAATAATAATTCCACGTATAATATTTGATATTGGTATTTTGCTTTGCTGAACGTAATTTAATTTGTTTGATATTAATGTAATACAACTAATTTGTCCCCATATATTTTTTTCACCGGTTGGAAACGTTCATTTATCGTTCAATATCGAACGAACACTTGTGACAATAATGTAAATAACATATTTTTTATATTTTTATAAGCTTTTAATTAATTTGTTTTGATACATGTATATTGTATACATTATGCACGTTATTTAATCATAATATGTATGCCCCTTTGCTTTGTGTATTTTCAGCACAGATGGTGTGGTGATTTTAAGATAGCCAAATGAAGTGAAATAAAGTCGAAATCGCGGAAAATTTTGATATTTGTCACCGCGAAATTAAATACTATCGATGACATGAATGCATTTGTGGACAGTATGTTTATGGGATTGGAATCTAAGTAAATTTATTGATTGCTTGATAATAATGTAAAGCAACTGTGTAACTATAGTTATTAAGAGTTGTAAGTCCTTTTGTATTTATTAATCTGTAATAAGTTTTATTATTTAATCATATTCTATGTATATGATTGGTGTTCTGATCCTAAGATAGTGTTAAGGAATTTATATTTTCACCGCTTACTTACTTTCTAAGATTGTTGGTGAAATCAGTACTAAATTAGTACTACTAACCCAGCTATCGTAACTAGTGGTGACTCTAATATTATGTCCTTAATAGGACATAGCAAATAGTTTTCTTCCCTTTGTACCTTATTAAATAATACCTAAGTATGGTATTATTGATTATAACAAGCTTACATTGTAGTTTCAATGTATTTCGTGTAACTTTATCGGTTACATCAGGATGTATTAGTTTTATACAGACAAGTTAATTTTTATATTACATATATAAGTCCTAATATATCGATAATTCTTTATAAGCTTTCGAAGGTAGGATTATGTGGGATAAATTGAATTTGAACATCATCATGTTCCACTAAATTGTCGGGTCGGATGTGCAATTTCGGATGACGTCATGGCGAGCTAGTTGTGTTGAGCGGATGAATGGAAATACGAGCTCTTGACGTTGCAAATGTTAGGTGCACATTTAAGAATACGATTGGATCTTCTATAATTATGGTCAATAATTACGATAACGAGTCCCTCTGAACCCACACTTCCCCTTTAAAGATTGTTGTGCTTAATTTGAGATAGCTACAGAGTAACTAGTATTTTTATAATTTACAATTTCATTTGAAATTATGAATTATGAACTGTGTGGTTTAAGAAATTAGTGGATTCTATTTCACGCAGCAGCACCCAGCTTTCAATGTAATCATTATTCTTTGGGTGTTGATACACCAGCTAACCACTTTTGATTAACCTAGATTACATTATATTTATTTGATCGCATTTGCAATGAGTTTTTTATAGACTAATTTTTGTTTATGAAATCCATTTATCTTATTTTATTTGAAATGTTTAAAGTAATTATTACCAAGATCTACAACCCGTACTTTTTTCACACAACGCTACAAGGGTGTGATACGCATCTATCATTTATATCGCGCCAAGTATTGGTTGGAAGGAAAGTGTTGGAGGATCGTGGACTGATTTGGCCAATGAGTGTTGTCTGAACATTCTGGATCTGATATTTTTTTTACCGAATACGATGTCACATTATTAAATAAATTTTCAAGTTTATTTTATTTTATTGCCATCTAGTTTTCAATCAATAACATTTTCACTTGTAGTTCTCCCAATTTTAAATATTCTGCGGAGTATTGTATTACATACCTTAAAAAGTACGTACTCAGGCAATACAATTTTAATCTAGAGAATATGTATTGATTGAATCAGGTGATTTCAAACACACTGGCAATTCATCAATTTTCTACTTTATACTTATTCCAATTGAAGCTATTTTTTTACATTTGTTTCGTATCTTGCTTACTAACAAAAAAACATTTAATTGTATAGCTATAATAAAAACAATTAAATTAAGACAATCACGTTTTGTATAAAGTTTCAACACTTACTCTTTACCATAGCGTTAATTTACCGCTATTTTCGTGATAATGAGTGCCTCACATTTGACAATAAACCTTCATAACTCCTTAACCACTCTTTTACGCACAAATTAGTGTGGAGTAAAAGTTTCTTAGAATATCAAAACATATATATAATTATTGAAATAACAACGAATTATTCAACGAGTGAGATTCTAAAAAGTGCCCCTTTTCCTGATTTACGCCCTGCTTTTAAGTCCTACACTTCATTCTAAACAAACATTACTCTAAAATGAATATCCCAAAACTTGATCTATAGGACGACAACATCAACGATAACAACGACAACAACATTGATGGAAATCTAAATGATATATATTTTTTATGCTTCAATTTATGACATCCTCAATAATGAATTTACAATTTTATAAGTTTATATGATTTGTTCAAATTTGTTTTAAAAACATTTAAAATTAGCCAAGACAATTTTAAGGTTTAAATTATGTTTTTATTAAATGGTTATAAACTTAAATTATTAATTTTCTAAATCATATTTAAAAAATTAAGCCAATTTTAAGATATAACGCAATACTCTAGAATTTCAAAACAAATCAGCTAGAATAATCTACAATGCGCAATGACAACTGAAAAAACATTGCAATGGAGCCTTCAATCATTTGTGTTTCATTGTTTTCAACTACTTTCCTTTGTTTTCAACTGCTCACAAAATATTTTGATGACAAAATTTTTCAGCTAGGCTAGGTAAAAAACATCTAGATCTAGCTGAAAAACATAGAGTGGCAGTACTGTATGCATGTTTTCATTCAGGTATGTTGGTATCAAACACTAACGAGGATAAGCTCTTATGTTTATGCTATACTAGAGTTGCCACATCATTGTTTACAAGCACATTTTCCAAATTAACCTATTGTTATAGAACAATACAAAAATCGTTCAAAAATACCTCATTATGATGAATTCAATACTATTCATAACCTAGTATACTAAGTGAACACAAGGTGGGAACCTTTTGATTGGTTTCAATGTATATGAATATTTACTTAGAATGAAATGAATAACTATACATTCTCAACAACTTTTAAAAAAACTGTTTACACAAATTTGTTTTAAATAATATGTGTTATGGCGTCTTTTTGAACAAAATCAAATTTGGTTCATAACATTTTGTTTTCAAAACAGTGTTTACTTAGAATTAAATGAAGAACTATTAATTATCAACAACATTTCCCAGTCAACAAGCCCCATTGGAAAAACAGGTTGAATCATGCATTTTGGTGGGAATATTGGTAATTAAATATGGGTTGGAGCGATCCCTATTGCTAAAATGATAGGCATTTTATCATGTTAATTCCGTGGGGGTATGATAAATGCGGAAAGCCCCGCGTTTTTATAATGGTTTTAGAGTGGTGAAAATATCAAATCTATTACAAAAATGTTAATCTGTAGATATAAGTTTGTATAGTACATAAAGTACATAATTTACACTTTTAATCAGCTAAAAAGTACATTTATGTGAAATTTAATGGTACCGAGCTAACATTTATTTTTCAAACCATTATTGATCGATAAAATTTGTTTAGGACTTATATGAATTTACAGTACCTTAATTTTTTTTCATTGTTAAAAATACTTTTATAGTAAAAATGTGATTATATTTCTTGAAACAATTATATTTAGATAAACATTTGAAATATTTTGAACTATATTTCTAGAGTTGACTGGCAATAATTAAATTCGCGATAACGTGTTGTTTTATCGACTTAGTAGCTATTTATAGTAATTTCAGGAGTTAACATTATTACTTTTGTTTTTTAAATATATTTGTATCGTTAAACTATTGTTATAGGTTAATGTATATACATTCTTTTTTTTATTTTTTGATAAATTTAACAAATATTTATAAATGAAAATAAAATAAATCTAATCAACTGATTCGAGCACATTATACATATTAGTCTATATAGCTAATGTTGGCAACTGCTTTGCCACCTACCATTTTGCAACAAGTTATATTGAAGTTCTTGAAGGAAAACTGAATTAAGATGTAATTATCTTATATTAAGTCGAAATAACAGCCATTGTATTACTTTAAGATAGTTTAGAATAACACAAGAGATACCTAACTGTCATTATGTTAAAATTGTTTTGTGCCTTAAGGTATACATTACAGAATTTTACAACACATCCATTTTAACATAACAAAATTGACATCTTGTGTTGTTCTAGAACATCAACAAGTAATGCAATTACGGTTATTTAACCAAATATATCATTACCTATTATTTTTGTAGCCTAGTTAGCCTAAGTAATCATGGTTATTACTGAGGTTAAGCGTGCTTTTAAAGTGGAGACTCCCACGGTAAACCATTTCTTAATCATGCCTTTCAGCTGAGGGTACCCCCATAATAAAACCATGTCTTAAGCATGCTAAACAATTGGGGCGCCCAGCTGAAAAACCATTAAACACAATGAAAACCCAAGTTTTCAGCAAGTTGCCCTATGTTAAAATCATGGTAGTTGTGGGGCTATCCCTATGGTTTAAGCAAAACTGATGCTAACTTGGTTACTAAATATACGAAACTTGTTTACTTTTTCTAGTTTTTTTGTTTTGATGAAGTTGGAATTTCTTAAAGATTTTTTTCATAGTTTCATTTTATTTATGCATCCATAGATTGGAAATGAAGTTTACATAAAATATTTCAGTGTGATTATGTGATCAAATAATGTGTTGCCACGTTATAAATTTCTATCAGAAATGTCAATCAACAAGGTATGTTTGATTGTCATTTCTGATAGTTTTTTTATGAAAACATTTTATTCATATTTTGGTTTGATTTATACACCATTGTATTAAAAATGAAGTGTATTTATATGGTATATATTAAGGTTAGTGATTGGTTAAAAGATATATTCTTATATTTGATTGAATTTCTTATATAACATTTTATTCAACCTCTTATTAAAATCTGTTCTTTCTTAAACTAGGCCTAACTAACATTTTGTTTTTTTATGTTACTCAATTGTTCGTGTTTAAACTTTAAATCAATCACAGCTTTAGTTTTCTTGCGATTTTTTTCGTATTTGTTAGAGGTGATTTTATTGCGCATCTAATTATCATTTATTATTTGTTCTAAAATAAAAGTCTCCCAGCATGGACAAGAAACCAAGAATTTTTTTTTTTATTAGTTACAGTTTAACTTGTTGATAAGAGAGAGAATAAAGTAACAACTTAAGCATACATGTACAAGGTACCAAATTTGTACGGGACTGTTGTTACCAATATTATGCTTAACATTTATTATCGAAAAAATGATTCCTCTTCAATGTATATATCATTGTGTTGGTAAGAGCTTTCTAGAAATGATAAAATAAAATTTAAATCATATATGTTTATATCTTGTTGGTACAAAAATGAAACTAGTGTACGTAATATTAAAGACTGTGCACATTATAATGATTTATAACATTATAGTTAAAAATAAAAAGTATTTTGATAATATGATTTGTATGTAGTTTATTTGGTAAGAGCTTTCTTGAAATGATAGAAGTCAATTTCAATCATAAATTTTTTATGTTTTTATTGATCATAAATAAGTTTAATATAACGTAGCCACAAATTACCATACAATTATCACCGGTCAGCTTACATTGGAGAAAAGGTTTGTTTACAAAAACAAAAACTTACGACAACAACAACAACAACAACAACAACAACAACAACAACAACAACAACAACAACAACAACAACAACAACAACAACAACAAAAACAACAATTAAGTGACAGTATAATTCATTGCTCGCGCCTCACAAAAAGTAATAGTTTTTATTTAAAAAAGTTACATGTTTGTTTCCTACAAATGAAGTGTTCTATGTTTTAAGCAAATGCATATACAGAAAATACTTTGATTGCCTGCGGTGAATAATGCTGTAAACACAATTGTAAGCATTATAAAATTATGCAACTGCTTTATATTGTTTCTGAAATAGCTAAAGTATTTGTTTAACAGATTTCGTAAGAAATGAATATACTATTTATATACATAGACCTAGTTTTAAGATATTTAAATGGGTCGCATCATTAATTGATTCAAATACATGATGTTTCAAACAGATTCAAATTATTTTTTGTTTGTTAAAAATAAAAATAAATCTCCTTTTTATTAGTGGTAATTGACCGATATAAATAATTGATCTATAATTAAGAAATGTCAATACTTCATTAATTGTATAATTGTTTTGCTCCACAAATAGTCCATTAAGGTTATAGCCAAGTAAGAGAATTGACATTATTTTCATTATGAGTATCTTTATTTTTATTGTATTTATTGCAACGATGCTAATAAATTACCCTACAAACATGCTAATAAATTACCCTACAAACAGTGGAAACACTTAACTAACTTTTATGGACATCAAATTGACTAATGTTTGTTAACAGTTCACACTTTTTTGTTTAATCAATCAACCTTCTTGGGATTCAATAAAAATTGTATCACACAGATACAATGCAATACCATTTTGAATAAATCAACAAAAAAGTGTGGACTGTTAACAAAGGTTAGTCAATTTTATGGTGTAAATTTTTACTATCTTGGACATAAAAATTAGTTAGGTAATTTCAGTGTAACTTCGTCATGTTCTTATGTGCTAACTAGGTAGCCTTGATTCAAACAGAACAGGACACCTCACTTGTGCTATTATCAATCTATATGTACGCTATGCGTATGCCGGAAATATTTTCATGTGAGAACTTGAGGGTAGACAACTAAATAACTATGGCTCGAATCAATAGTTGCGTTTTCTGTTCAATTTGAATTGAAGCATTTTTGTCAAATGTATTTTCTAAGATATTTTGTTTTCATACTATTTAGTTTTACAAGAACTCGTAAGATATTAATTATATTATAATAAATAAAAAATTATCAACGTTTATAGTTTTTTGTTTTATATTCAAGAAAATTTGGCATTAGTGTAGTATTCTAATTCATTGGCGGAACTAAGATCTGGTTATTAACAAAAAAAGTCTCAATCATTTGATCGAGCTAAATAATTGTATTAAGCTTCATTTGTTTAAGCTAAATGCTCAACAGTATCAAACAAATTGAAAAATTATGCCATCACTCTACGTATTAATAGTTTGATGCAATTTATTATTTGTATTAGGCTTTAACTATTGAAGCTAGTTATAAAAAACTTCAAAAAACAGTAGTGTAATATCTTCATTTGTTATCATTTCTTGTAAACCTATACATAATGAAAAAAAACGGAAAAAAAACTTTTTCTCAAAAATACATATGTTAACAGTGCTTCATTCCGGATTGATCTAGATTTATCTAAATTGAGCAGAAAATGCAAGCAGTGTGAATAATATTTGCTTAAGAGATATGATTGTGTTTATTATAATAATAATAATAATAATATTTGCTTAAGATATATTATTGTTGAACTAACAACAACAATAATTATTCCGTGAATTTTCCAAGAAGATTGCAACACAAAATAAAAGATAACATCCAACGAAAATTCCATTTGTAATTATATCACCGCTTCTGGAAACTCAAAGGCGTATGCGCAGACCGTTAATCTGGGGTTTAGATACCTGGAGAAGGGGGGAGGAGGGTCACAAAAAGTGGGAGGAGCTGAAAAACTATCAGGGTGCCAGTGTTGTGTTTACTGTGATCGGAGTTGACACTAAATACAGTGTGCCAATTTAAAGTGCCTTAACTTCTCACGCAATGAACAAGTTGCATTGTCGAAAATGCATTCATAGGTTTTGTGATCTTGTTATTTCACGATGTTGAAGTTTTTATTTAAGATTTAAATTATTTTTTAGAAAAACTATTTTGTTTAAATCATCTTTACACAAATTTAAAAGTTAAACAGCAGTGATAAAATATATTTTGTTATGAAAAATTATATTTTAAATTTTGTTATAATTTTTTTCTGTTAGTACAAATAAATTAGATCATATAGTTTTTATATATTTCAAATGTTGAAAAGATTGACCTTCAATATATTTCTTAAAAATTTAAAAAATGAAAATTATTTAGAAGTATATATGAGAAAATATATATACATGAACATAAAGAAACATACAAACGGATATATGGGAAAATATATATACGTGTGCTTAAACAAACACACAAACGTATACAGACAACAAATATATAAAATACGAATACAAAATACTACTTTATCATTAATTTTAACATAAATATTGAAGCCTAATAAATATGATATTTAATGCTTATAAATAGAAATTTGAGATTTCGTTGTTATTAGTGACTGTATAAACAAAATGATAATGATCAGTTATAACATTAAAATATTTCAATGGTATAATGTAAATTTTAGTAGCTTATGAATATTAATAACAATAACAATTACTAATAAGAGTAATAAATAAAATTTATATACTCTAATTGTAAAAATTTAACTTTTCCAATATTTTTTTTAAAGTTTTAATTAAAGATCAATAATGGATAATAAAAAAACAATTTGAAATAATTATTATTCATTTCGCAACTATAAATTTTGAACATCAAACACAAATACTGTAAAGAACGATCATAATAAAATAATTCAATCATGATAATTGTCATTGATTGTATGGTTGTTATTTATATGGGTCAATATTTGCACGCATTGATTGATTCCAGCTAAAAAAATTAATAATAACAATTGAATGGTTGACATATAAAAAGGAGAGAGGTAGGGAAGAAGAGAGAGTAAGGGAGAGTAACAAGGAGAGGGGGTGACAGTGAGAGAGAGAGTGACAGTGAGAGAGTGTGACAGTGAGCGAAAGTGACACTGAGAGAGAGAGTGACAGTGAGAAGGAGTGACAGTGAGAGAGAGTGACAGTGATAAGGAGTGAGAGAGAGAGTGACAGTGAGAAGGTGTGACAGTGAGAAAGAGTGACAGTGAGAGAGAGAGTGACAGTGAGAAGAAGGGACAGTGAGAGAAAGTGACAGGTAGAGGGAGTTATAGTGAGCGAAAGTGACAGTGAGCGAAAATGATACTGAGAGAGAGTAACAGTGAGAGAGAGAGAGAGTGACAGTGACAGGAGAGGGAAATGTTGTGCCTCTTGTAGAAAAGGAGAAAATGTGCAATTTAGTAGCAAGTACATAAACCCCAAAAATGATACCTCAGGTACGCAGGCATCTTATAATAAGGATCATTAAGATTGCTCTTATCACGAACATTTTAATTGATTAATTATAAATTGGTTTATCTCTTAAATCTATTGCATGTGCATCTAAAAAATGATTTATTGAACTATAAACGAGTTTGTTAATATACAATAAAATCAAAACCTTAGACTACATTATTATAACCAAAAATAATTTCTTCAAATCAAGTTTATATCATGTTGGAAAAACAAAATTTTGTTTAGAGTTTGTTTACTTTTAATATGCCCCAAAAATAATTTTTAGCAGTATAAAGACATAGTATAGGGTGCGTTTTAACCGCACTTTCTTCATTCTAGAATTAGTATCGTATCAGAAAATCATCATGTCCAGTTAAAAACGGGTGCATAACATAAAAAACGAACATATAGTGCCTATGAAGAGAAGTTCATGTTGTTCAATGAAGTTAATTTTTAAATTAGTTGCAATGTACAATGGATAAATTAGTCAACGATAAAATGATCATAATTACCAGCAACTGAACAAAACCAGGAAAATGTTTCCTGGTTAGGGAAGTTAAGCCACGTTGGGTCTGGTTAGTACTTGGATGGGTGGCCGTGTTGTAACACTGTTGCTTCGGCGGTGAAAGGGCAACGCACCCATAACCTAACCCGTTGGAACCACACCAAAGTAAACCAATAATTCAAATAAAAACATTTGTTTGAAATTCGTCTTATTTGACATTAACAAATATATTTTCTGACGTCAGGAAAATATTTACTTTGTGACGTTTTTAATAGGGAAAGAAATCGATTCAGTTGATTTGGGACAATGAATGAACTTTCATTGACTTTATAAAGCAATTTTTAAACTTTCCACAATTTGAAACCACAACCAATTTTATGTATTCTTAAATTTTAAAAGAATCGTTTCATTATCGTATCTTATATATACTGTATATAGGCTATATACATACT
>JARUHE010131215.1:0-14491 GCA_031471125.1 Archaeomysis grebnitzkii | reverse complement strand
ACACACACACACACACACATACACACACACACACACACACACACACACACACACACACACACACACACACACACATATATATACACACACACACACGAACACACACACATAAACACACACACATAAACACAGACATATAAACACACACACATAAACACACACACCACATACACATGTTGTCTCTTAATTTAAATAGTCTTTATAATTATAATACATATCTAAATCTTTATGATTAATGTGTATAGAAGTTATAAAAATGTAATAAATGATGGAAAAGACAAGTTGTAATATTAAAAAATTATTTTGGTATTAAAATATTTTTTATGCTTTTAAGAAAGCTGAAAAATATCTTTCATTTTGAACAAAAATAAATTTATTCCAGAATAATATTTTCTGACATTTTCAAAATGGCGACGAACTTGTTGAAGATTATCTTATTTATTGATTAATTATTTTACTTCGTGGAAAAATTTGAGGAAATTTCTGAAATTAATTTCTAGATTATTTAGCTAAAATTTATTTTGAGACAATATCATTTTTTATAAACATTACTTGATTAAAATATGTAAAATAGCCAATGTACAAGAAAGAAAGGCACATTTACAGAAATAAAGAGATCTAGAGTGAGAGAAATGGAAAGACTAGAGAGAGAGAGAAAGAGCGGGAGGTGTAGACTGTAGAGTAAAAGAGATGCAGAGAGAAAGATGAGGAAATAGAGAGATCTAGAGTGAGAGAGAAAGAGCGGAAGGTGTAGACTATAGATAGAGCAAGAGAGATGGAGAGAAAAAGATGAGGAAATAGAGAGTTTTAGAATGAAGGGGGCGGAGGGGGTGAAAAAAGAGTGAGAGACATACATCAGAAGGAGAATAATGTAAAGATGAAATTTGTATATTGAAAACAAATTAAATTAAAACTACAGAATTGGAATGGTTAGATTAAATTAATGTAAAATATAAGGAAAATGAAAATCTAAAAGAGTGTCTAAGGAACATATGGCTCAAGCCTTATTCTCGACCGCATTTTTTCTTGATTTAAATCAACTTTTCTTGATTTAAATAAAAAACTTATAACATTTTATAAATAAAATTTAAATCAGGGAAAATTGATTTAAATCAAGAATGAGTGCACCCGAGAAGACGACTTTAGTAATAGTATTGTAGTTTTTTTCTCTATGGAGAAAATATAGTATAATTACTAGTAGACTTGACTGTGGTTATATGCATAGTTAAAGACCACAAATCATAGCGTAAATCTAACGCTATTTTCGTGATAATGAGTGCCTCACATTTGACAATAAACCTTCGTAACTCCTTAACCACTCTTTTACGCACAAATTAGCGACGAGTAAATGTTTCTTAGAATATCAAAACATATATCTAATTATTAAAATAACACCAAAATATTCAAAGAGTGAGATTCTAAAAAGTGCCTCCTTTTCCCGATTTACGCTCTGACTAGTTCATAAAATAATTAACATTTAAAAGTAGGTTTTTAAGATTTTTCATGTTTAGTATTTTCAGTACCTTTATAACAAGATATAAACTAGGCTTTTGTCCGGGTGGCTATAAATTCACATTCGTACCGAAAAATAAAAGTTAATTGTTCAAGTTTTGAACTAAATCTTAAGAATTTTATTTCCAAAACGTGTACTTTAATATCATCAGCCCGTATACAATTTTTAGACCTATTCAAACATAGATAAAGTTGTGCTTGTTAGGTTTTCAAACTCGATTATATTAAAGCATAATTAAAAGTGACAGAGGAAGAGATGGAAATTTAGACATATGCAAATGTGAAAATAGTTCTCCTTTATTCACACCATGTCCATTGACTATTTGAATCGACAATAGCACAAGTGAGGTAACCCACACTCAAACAACATAGAGGTTACCTCACTTGTGCTATTGCCGATCCATTTAAGGGATTTATTGATTTATTTCAAAATTATAAAAAAAATATTTATTTATAAATTTTATTATAAGAATTTTTTTATATATTTATAGTTGAATAATTAAACAATTAATTATTATTATCATTGTTATTATTGTTTCATGTTGAGTAGTCAAACTTTTATTATTATTATCATTGTTATTATTGTTTCATGTTGAGTAGTCAAACTATTATTATTATGTTTTGGTTCCCTCTGAATAATTTATCATTAAATTATTCATTTATTTCATTTCGTTTATTCGAGTCTTGGACAGAAATCCTTTTAATCCATGATTTATTCATAAATAGCTGATAAATAATTAATAAATGACTAATAAATAGTTCATCGATAATTAATAAATAACTAGTACATAACAAATACATAACTAAAAAAAACTAACAAAAAAATTTGAATAACTGATAAATTTCTGATGAACAAATAAGTAATACAAAAATAATACATAACTAATAACTAAATAATACATAAGTTATACATAACTAATAATTAAATAATACATAACTAATAACTAAATAATACATAACTTATACATAACTAATAACTAAATAATACATAGCTAATGATGGATAAGCAACTAACAAATAATTAATAAATAACAGGAAAAACACACGAAAAACATGTACAAATTAAAATTAAAAAAGTAAAATAAAATGTTAAATAAACAATAGAATGAAAACCATTTTTATTTTTTAATTAATTCATCCTCTTTCAACTTTCAATGCTCGTTCGAAAATTTAATTTTATTCAATATTTTTGATAATATAATTTGTTTTAAATACATAAAAAGTATGATAGTATTTAGTAGTAAATAATTATATAATAGTATTTAGCAATAAATAATCATATGATAGTATTTATCAATGAACATTATATGACAGTGTTTACTAATAAATAATCATATTATAGTATAGCAGGTATGGTAGTAATGTTAATGAAAGTACAATGGCATAACATTAATAATGCTACAGACGTAACAATAGTAATAACATCACAATATGAATAATAGTATAACAGTAATAAAAATAAAATAGTAACAATAAAATAATAGTAATGAAAATAGAATAACAATACCAGTATGTTAATAATAATAGTATGATAATTTGATATTAACAATAGGGATACGAATAAAATAATAACATAATAATAATAATAATATTAGTAATAATAGTACTATATTAATACTAGGGCAATAATAATACTACTACAGTAGTAGTAATAATAATACTAATTTTATAATAGTAAAACCAGTATGATAGTAAAATCAGTATGATAGTAAATAATAATACTAGTAAAATAGGAATAATGTCAAGTCTTAAAGACTAATTATATTAAAGTCACCCAACAAAAATAAAATTTCAAACGAAAAAGAAATTCTATAAAAGCTGTTTATTTGAAAAGTTTCTTTAATTTTTCTGGTCCAAGTGAAATCGAAATAGTAATTAACGAAATTAAAAAAAGTAAGAATGGGTTGCAAATATTTTAAAACTTTTTTGTTATTTTTTTACTCTAGACAATAAAAGTAATACAATTAGTTGGAATTCTTTCTATGTTGTATGTGTGTGCGTCGTCAGAAAAATAAGATTCCTTGTTTCAAATAAAAAAGAAGAACTTTTAAATTATGTTTTCTTTGAAAGTCCATACTGTGAAATCTTACCCCAGATTCTCACAGTATCGAATTTAACAATAATAATAAAAAATAACAATTGAAAACTTCATTATTCTTGTTTTTCTATTTGAAACAAGGACTCTTATTTTGCTGTCGACTATGCAACTGTACAGTTGCTGTCAAAATAAGATGCTAGTTTCAGTCAAGATCAATTTTTTTTATTAAAAAAGATTAAATACATTTATATGCATAACAAATGGGTACATTCTGGGGCCTGATGGAACCACTAGAGTACATTATGGGGAAATACAATTTTTTCATATTAAAAATTACTTAGTACGATTTTGAAAAAATGAACTTAATTCTAATTTTTAAAAAGAATGTATGATTTTTAGGAAACATTAAAGTTAGTTCTATGTTAAAAATAACGTGAGTTTGAGAAAATGAAATAGACTATTTTAAAATAACTTTTTATCTACGTTAGTATTCCCACACAGTAGTGGAGATTTAGCATAGAAATATATTTCATACCAGTGGACAAAAAGCTTAAACTAAAATTTCTTATAATTATCTGTTATGTTTCTTGGAAATCTTGCTTGGGTGTTAGGATTGATGATGCCATTGATATATACAGTATGTTTGAGCTAACATTGAGTTTTAAGCTGATTATTTAAAAAACAAAGATAAAAGATTCAATTTGTATAATGTACAGTTTTAAATGATACCATAATCATACAGATTGTTGTTGCTTATACTACAATACATTGCAATGTTAACACAATTAACTAATAACTTATGCTTAATGATTGCGTAATAAGTTTCCTCTACTACGGAATTAATTAGTTAGTTAAAATGAAATTATCAAAATTAGTTAAAGTTTAACCCGTTAACGTCCAGTGTTCTCATGTGTGAGTTCACTTAAGATCCATGTTTTCAATGCTTACTTTAAAGTTTAAATTATGTAATTCTTATGGACATAATTATTCAGGCGTTTAAAGGTAAACCTTTTAAAGGTTGAATAACTATGGCTATAAGAGTTAAAATAATTTCAAGTAAGCATTGAAAACATCTATGAGATCACTGGTCGTTAAAGGGTTAATTAAAAAGTTAAAAAATTAGATGAAGTCAAACAACATTTATGTGAACCTCCACCCACCCATTTCGGTAATAAATTTGTAATGTTAATTGGTGCTTTATCCAATGCAAACACTCTCGCCCTCACGCCGGATATTAACCTTTTAGACATGGCGGAACAATGTTTAAGCTTTCGTCTTGGTCAATCGTTGCCATTAGGACTAAAACATGTCTAAATTAGGGTTAAAAATCACCCTTATTGTATGGGACTAATCCGGTCCTCTTAGGACGGGAAAATTAAGGCTCGAATATATTTGCTTTCATTATTTGCTTGCAACTCCAAGCGATTCAGTAACATTTTTTAGGAATAAATGGTAAATAAAATGAAACGGCCAAAAGTGGAACAAGGTACAATATTTATTGTATTTATGGTACGATACCAATACTATAACCATGCACAGGTGAGGTAACTCTCATTCATATAATAGAGCTTACATTACTTGTGCTATTGTCGATCCAAATTAAGGTTTTGTACTATAAATTGATCGAAAATATCACATGTGAGGTAACCTCTATGTTATTTCAATGTAGATTACCTCAATTGTGCTTTTGTTGAATAATGTCAAAGCCATGAATTGCCAATGAAAACGATAATTAATCATTTAAAGATACTAACTGTCATTTTATTAAACTATATTTCTCTGAATTTTTAGGAACCACTAAATTTGTTTCTAAGGTCTTGGTGCAACAACTTCCTTTTCTTTACGGTTTGTCCAAAGGAAACTCGAAATATGGAAATATTAATTTATCTTGTTTATACTCGAACATTTATTTGCACAAGGAATGTAGGCCTAATTATTCAGTTTATGTGTATTTATTATTATTTGATGTTTATATATTTACTTTATTTATTACTAATTCATGTGTTTAATTTATTTATTATTATTCAATTTATTTATGAGCATTTAATTTATTTATCATTTAAATAATATATTATTTAATTAATTTATTATTATTTCATTTATTCATTGTTGTTTAATTTATTCATGATTGTTCAATTTATTTAATGTTTATTTTATTTATTTAATGTGTGATATTAGAAATGCCTTCCTTGTGTTACATAAGAGCTCTTGAACAAAGCCTAAATAGAAAACCTTTTCATTCCATAAAAGCCAGAGAGAAGAATGCCTTTGCAAAAATGAAAAGTTCATCTTTTGTTTCCATAAAAAAATTACTTGCAAGTGAAAATTTTACTACAATAGAAAGTTTTCATTTTTAATTTCAATTTTTATTCCTTTGAAATATAAATTCATTTTAGTCAATTTTATTGATTGTTAATTAAAGTTTTGAAATTGTTTTCATACTTTGAAATATATTTAACCTTAAAGGTGCGTGTGGTTTGTTAGGCCTTTTGACCGCGTTACTCAGGGCTTTGGCACAAAACAGCAAGAAGTGTCCATCAAATAGGGTTGCAAACCGCCCAAAAAGAAAAAATAGAAGAACGAATGAGGACTCGGATGTTACGATTTTTTACACATTATTTATCTGTCGTTATATTGCACTTATTTCAAAAAATATTTAAGCTATATAAGGTTTTTTATTTAACTGTAAGCTTTGGATCTTTACATGAACATAGCTTAGGTAATAGTTAATAACTTAAACTCCAAAATATTTATATTTTAAATTAACGTGTACTGTACATATATTTCAAAACAACTGATACAAGCGCACGCGGCCACATTGATGACTACATGATTTGAACTTTGGAAATTGACCAGTTTTAAACTAATTTTGTTTTATATATTTGAAAGGCTAAAAAACAATTTAAATTATTTGGAAAAACATAAGTTACATTTGTTCAGCATTACATATGGAAAATATGGATCGAAAATTGCACAAGTAAGGCAACCCACCTTCAAAAAGCATAGCACTTACCTCACTTGTGCTATTGTCGATTCATATAAAGAAAACAAACCTTTGATTTAAAACTGTCTGTTGATCGCTTTTTATTGGACAAGAATCTGTGACGTCACTGTTCCACCCATGAAAATCCATTATAACATTGATTGACATTTCTTGGTGTTCTGTGGCATCGAGCCTCTCATGAAGGTGATCAATCATTTTTCAAGCAATCACTTCAAAAGAAACAAACTCACAAACACACAAACAATTAAGTATTTTTTATGGTTATTTGGTTATATAAATTTTACTATATAGTTAATCCGTTAATTTTAATTAATCTTCAACACTTATAGTTAATCCAGTATTGTTATAAATTAACATGTGATAATCAAAGTAAAAAAAATGTAATTATGCTATATTTATTTTATTACAATTTTAAATAATTTATTAAACTTGAACGTAATATGCTATACTTATTATTAATCTATTATAATTGTAGTTACTGCATTTAATTAATCTGCTATAGTTATAAATAATTCGTTCTATTTAATTGGTTACGATTATAATGAATAAATCATGTTATAATTAATTATTATTTACATTGTTCACTCTAATTCGTAATTTGACAAAGGAAAAAACTTAACAAATTTTAAACATTTGTAAGCGCGACTTCATAGCACAATCTGCGAATTATAGGTCGTGTTGATTTAAATCAAATCCATATAACATTGTATCAATGTGATTTAGATCAATAAAAGTTGTTTTAAATCAAGAAAAAGTGCGGTCCAGATCACGACTATTGTTTCAGCTGTTAAAGTATTTTATTGGCGCGAGTTCGAGCCCTCTATAAGCGATGATGGGTAAGCTGAACGTGTCGGTCTATTGGCTAAACATTATCAAGTTTCGAAGGAGTAACGTATGTTGAATGTATACCTTAGGGTACACCTTCAAGTGTGGGTAGTAACTGATTAGATTAAATGTGAAGCGGCGAAGATTTTTCATAAGATTAATATTATTAAGATTTATGTATGCAAGGTTAAAGTTATTGGTTATTGCACAAATAATTTCAAACTAATGTGTGAGCAATGCAAATAGATCGTTTCATGTAAATGCATTTTATCTGAAGATGTGTTCAATCAAACAAAAACAAATTGTATTACAAACTATAAAGGATTAATTTATGATGAACAGATAAATAAATAATGGATTAACAAATATAAATAGTAAACAAATATAGATAAGTAAACAAATATAAATAAACGGATAAACATAAATAAATAGACAAACATAATACGTGGATAAACATAATAAATGGATAACCATAATAAATGAATAAACATAATAAATATTAATGCACGAATGAACACAAGAAATAATGAGACTGGAGAGTAAATTGATCATAGAAATGGAAAGAACGAATTATTTATTTCAAATATAATTACACTCGATTCCAAACATCTGAACTGGAAATTACTTGTAAAAACTCGTTTCCACATGTTTTCTTCCCCTACAGGGGACGAACACCCCGCAGACGATTTCTTTCCCTACGTGGGGCTGAGGAGAATACCCCACATATGATGTCTTCCCATACGTGTGGTGGAGGAGAATACCCCACATATGATGTCTTCCCATACGTGTGGTGGAGGAGAATACCCCACATATAATTCCCATCCCTATAAAATAACATTTAAGGAGACTTTTATTTATCACAGAAATTTGATTATCGGTTATTGTACAAGAAGAGCTTGAAGTACACATTATTATTTGTTAAAAGAGATTGAATTAAATCTTAAATTATTATTATTGTATTTATTATTAAATTATTGTTATCGTCATTATTATTTTAAAATTACTGTTGTTGTAATTATTATTATTAAATTGTTTATTTGAAATGTTAGAATGAATTATGGAATATCAAAACTGCTTTCATTTTCAAACATAAAGAACAATTACTTTCTTTTCAGTTTGTTTCGATTTTCGTAAAAACGTTCAATTTAATGTGTTTTATATTTTGATAATACAAATTAATAATTTTATATTTTGTTTAAAAAAATGATAGTTTTTCGCTTAAAAAGAATAGTTCGATGTTTTTTTTTCTGGAATAAAAGGTTTTATTTCATTGTGACGTGGATATTATACATCGAGTTGAAATGAATCTTCCAACTCCTTAGAATTTAATATAAAAAAATAATAAGTACAAATATGGACCTAATATAATTAAACATCATTCAAACCTTACAAATTAAGAACAAAATTATAGTTTATTGATAATATAATTATTCATATTGTCAAAGTGTTTTTTTAACATTTAGCTTATTTTGTAATAAGAGTGTCATCTTGAACAAACAAATAAAAGTTTTAAAGTACAGTAGAACTCCTGAGTTATGAAGTATTGGCTAGTTCATAATTCATAGAGAATTTGTATCTCAGAAAGACAGAACATAAGGATTGTTTTTTATGGTTTGAATTATAGAAAATAAATGCATGTTTATGGACAACCATAACATTTTTATTCTTGTTAAGTATAAATTTGGTTAGTAAAAAAACTGTAAGTAAATATTATATATAAATAAACTGTAAGTAAATACTATATATAAATCAACTGTAAGTAAATATTATATATAAATCTACTGTAAGTAAATATTATATATAAATATACTGTAAGTAAATACTATATATAAATCAATTGTAAGTAAATACTATATATAAAAAAACTAAGTAAATATTATATATAAATCAACTGTAAGTAAGTATTATATACAAATCAAATGCAAAACACTTAGGTAAACCAATTGATAAAACTTTCATGGTGTTATGTACAAAAATTCACACATACACATGTATGTAAACTGATGCCAGAGTTGCTTAATACGGAAATTTGATTTTTTTGTTTATTTATTAAACTATATTAAACCATAACAAAATTTAACCGTTGACAATTACAAATTTCCTATCCAATATTTAAAAAAAAATATTTTCCGTACCACTTTAAACTTCCAAAGAAAAATACTAAATTTTTCATAATTCATGTATTTCATAACTCATGTATGCCATTACTCGGGATTTTCATAACTCAGGAGTTTCACTGTAACAAGTTCAACATTTTGAAAGGTTTGAAAGAATGATAGAAGTGCTTATTAGCAACATAAATAAATACAATGAACTGTGATGCAAATATAGGAACATCCGAAATAATACAAGTTGAAGGATTTCCACAAATAAATGGCAATTTAAAATATCCCCTTACTAAGGTATGTAAGGTATGTAAATGGCAATTTAAAATAGCCCCTTACTAAGGTATGTAAGGTATGTACACAAATGGCAATTTAAAATAGCCCCTTACTAAGGTATGTAAGGTATGTACACAAATTTTATACAATATTAAATTACTGTATTACGTAATTCAAATGGATAGCAACCGTAATCAACAGTAGGAATATAAAATATATTTGTAGATTGAACGGTACGCTATACTTTAATATTTCTGAATTTGTTCGAGTGATCAAAACTTTTGATAGAGCTTACCTCACTTGTGCTATTGTTGGCCCGAATAGTTTAGCCTAATAAAAAGTAGTAAAGTTAATCGATTCTTACAAAACAAACATAATTTAATTTAAAAATTTAACACACTAGAACAAAATACTTAGTTCGAGTCTACAAAAGTATCTATATAACTTGAAACGTTTTTCAACGCTTCAGGAAATCCAATAGAAATGATCTGTAAGTATTTTCTCCATTCAAATAAAACAAAGGATTGTTGTCAAAACATTTAACCTTTTGAATTGCTTAAAATAACAAATTTTTTCAAGACGAAGGATGCTTCAAATAAACATTTAGTTTTCTTCATTGAAATGCTTTTTTTGGATTGTATATCGTATTTCTATTCTATTGAAATATTCTATTGAACTAATAAAATAACTAATGCCATTAAAGTAGTGTTTCAATGACATTCATTATTTTATTAGTTCAATAGAATAAAAATAAAAAAAATAAATGTTTATTTGAAGCATCCTTCTTCTATGAACAAACCTGTTATTTTAAGCAATTCAAAAGCTGTAATTTATATTTAGTATTTATAATCTCTTTTTTGCAAAACAAATAAATTTATAGGAAATAGCTCACCTGTGAAAATGTACATTAACAAGTACGAGAAAATGTTACGCATTAAAAGCTGTGCGTTGTATGTTAAACAAATATATAACTGTTGAATACAATGCTATATACTATTGTATTAACATTTTTTTGCATTCGTTTCCAAATAAATTACCTCTAAGCCTTCAAATATAAATCTTGGTTAATGATGAATTTGATGATAAACTGTATACGTCTAAAACCTCCAGAAATGTCTCTTATTTAAAGAAATATTATTTTTTTGGCAAAAAAGTCTTTCAGACATTCGAACTTATAATATAATCTCCAGTGCTTTGATTTATTTTAAGCAAACCTTTCTCAATGTGATGAACTATTTGTTAAATAAGCGTTGTCACGTTTTTGTTAATAATAAGTGTAACTATTTATATGAAAGCCAAATTCTCAGAAATGTGGTGCTGTAATTGCATAAAGGATAACTTGTCAACTGATAAAACGAAATATCTTACAACGTTTTCAACTGTGAGTAGCAGATACAAATATTCCTTTTTTATATTATCTTGACAATGAAAGAACAACAACAACACTGAGACAAACAAAGTTTATCAAAACAATATATAAAGATAAAATAATAATACATAACAAAACATCCAACAATTTTGTTTAAAATAGTTTTTCGTTTGCCGTAACAAAATAAAATTTAATTGCAACATATTTTCATTGACAATGAATTTAATTTAGCGTTTTATCGTACACTAACTTACCGCTAGGGCGATGACACAAGTAGTTTCAGGTTTTTAAAAAAACCTTTCAATATATTTAATTTAATTGTATTTAAGGTTTTATGACAATATTTGCTCAGACGTTAGTGGGTTAAGATGTTGTTTAACAGTTTTCAAAACATATTTTAAAATTTGCAAACAAATATTTTATATTAGTCGTGTTTGAGCAATTCTTCATTTAAAATATACGTAAAGTTAGTCAAATACTTGCAGATGTGTGCAAAACAAAACAAGTCATACGGTGACGTCACTTACTTATAAAAAATTGTATTTTTATGAAGAAAAACGGTTTTCTTTAATATGACGTTAAAACTGGTAAGCAGTTTAATAGTTTTAATGCATATGACGTCATCCACTTTTAATTGCTTTATTTCTTACTTGAACTGTTTAATTTGAAAACGCGTGTAAGATTATACATTCTCAGTTAAACCTAAGTTTATGAATGTTATTGGCAAAGTCAAAATAATTAGAATTACTAGCAAATGGAAACATAAGAGAAATGAAAAATAATAAAAAGTAATAATCGATAATTTTTAAAGGATGTCAAAGAAAGCTGATAATTTTTTCAATTTTAATAATGGAACAGAATACCAGGAAATGGAAGATGAGAAAGATGTTTTTGTGCGAAAAAGCAATAACTGTAAAAATAATCTTATTCATGGGCCTTATAAAATTATTGATAATTAAGAATACTTTATGTAATCAAGGTTATATATTATTTTTTACAATTACTAGTTTATAGCTATACTTATAGGACAATAATTATAATTAGTGTTTTACAAATATCAATGCACATTTATTTTAAATATATATTAGCCTATAATAAAAAAAGAATTTGGGTTATCAGATTTCACTGGATTACGTGCTATACTAAACAGCTGATGAACATAGAATTTTTCACATTCGTGTTTAACTAATTCTTAATTAAAAAATAGAGAAAATGAAAAAATAACGCAAAACATTGAAGAACCATAAAAAACAAGGCAACATAAAAAAAATTGCTATAAAATAAGGAAAAAGACCAAATTCAAAAAAAAAATAATAAAAACGCTGTATAATAAAGAGAAGAACAAAATAAAACAACGTGAAAAATTGAGAAATAAGAAAAATATGGCAAAATAGTTAAAAATAAAATAAGCCAGCAAAATAAAGAATAAAGAAATGTGTCGAAACCATAAAAAAGAAAAAAAAACGAGGCAAAATATATTAACACACATTTATTAAAAACCTACGGACGAAAGAAACCCCAAATAAAGAACTTCCAAATAAAGGACCCCAAATAAAGAACCATTCTACTTTAACTTCAAAAAACGAAAAACAAATCAAACGACAATAATAGAAATGATTGTAATTATAATAATTAAAGCCAGTTAATGTAAGTAATAATTATAACTTTGTAGGTTAATGCAGCGTAATTATTAAAACTTATTTATAATTAACTTTGACGAGGCAACTAATTATACTCAATTATAATTATAATGTAGCGAGTATTTATAATGGAAGAAAATATTAAACACTTAAACTTTGTTATTCAATGTTAAAAACAATCTTGAAAAACAAGTAAAATACTACAATATTTTTATCATGCATACTAAGGTTTTTAGCTGAAAGCAAGGCTTGCATTTGATATTATACCGTATTTTATTTGCCATATTTATGGTAATGATACAAAAAATGATCATATTAAATTTCATTTTAGTTTTCTCAATCGCTTTCTTTACCTTATTAAACATATTTTGGAAAGACCACACAATATATTTTTGTATAGTAATACAAATATGGTAAATCTCGTACATTTGCCAGTCTTGACAGCAAGTAAAAAAATGGTAGTAGTACATCTACGTTCAACATAAATTCAAGGTATTCATTTACGTCTGGAATATATGTACAGATAATTACTTAGCAAAAAAATAAACGTTCAGCTCATTATTTTTGTTAAAAATACATTTCTTACTTAACTAAACCACTAGAAACTGTTCAAAAATTGCTCGTCAATTTTGTTAACCAAGTCCTATGGAATATCTAAGCCTTCTTAGAATAGCTAACTCTTGTTGTATTACCCAAGACTTGTTATAGTAACCAATAAATGTTGGAACACCCAAGAGGGATCATCGTAATTTTTTGACATACTAATCGTTGATCACGGCTACAAGAAAATATAAGACTTTAAGCGAAATGAAAAGTAGATTTATAAATGGTAAATTATTTAAGAAAAACTAGACACCATCAACGAATTTACATTATGTTCCTCATACTCAAACTTTTTTAATTTCAAGGGAATCATAGAATGGTGAAAGGATAACTCAGAGCACATCACAAGCACTATAAAACCTCAAGAACAATTATTGATGATCAATATTTTTGTGTTTTGTTAATTATGATGTTTATTTCGAAACTGTTTCGTTCCCTCAGTAGATTTTCCATTACAGCTTCATGATCCCTAATGGAAGGTAAATATTAACACCTTCTTAATAAATACCAAATTAAAATTGTTCAACTGTCAATGTCAACGATAGTGAAAATGTTTCATTAGTTTTAATGTTGGAAAACAAGATTATTTCAAACAATGGAATGGTAACAGAGTAGCCCGACATGTTGGTACCCCTGATATTTATGAAATATTTGGCGGGAGAATAAGAAAAAGTTTGTTTTGAAACAGAGATAAGAGTCCATTCAGTGTGGGCGATCGGCTTTAAAGCAGCTCCAATCATCTCTCGGAGCACAAAATGTTTGCCTTTAGTTAACATCCAATTTACTCTTTAAAGTCAATTTGGCAAACTTTTCGAAACTTTTTGGGTCGAAGTTTTTGGTAATTTCTATTCTTTTCAACATTGGTTTGTCTTCACCTTTAGAAGACATTGGCTATCAAGTGGTTACAAAGATGTTTCTTAAAATCGATACTGCTTTACATACACACACACACACACACACCCATACATACATACACATACATACACATACATATACATACATATACATACATATATATACATATATGTATACATATACATACACATACATACACATACATACATACACATACATACATACACATACATACATACACATACATACATACACATACATACA
>JARUHE010131104.1:0-14493 GCA_031471125.1 Archaeomysis grebnitzkii | reverse complement strand
TATATATATATACATATGTATATATATATATACATATTTGAATAACCCATTTCCCTGTTATGATACCTTGCTATTATATTGATCACATTAAATCATAGATTATCACAAATCAGCATCGCGTCGTGGTCAAGTGGTTCGAGTGGAAGCATTAAAAAGTTAATCCAGTTTTATTAGACATTATTCATCCGTTAATTTAGCGTTACGTGTGGATTAACGCTTTATTACTACCATTATTGTCAGTGTTATTACTACTATTGTCATTAGTATTATTTACATAATACTTGAGCTATTAATATAATTATTATTATTACTGTTTGAGCTATATTATGAAGGTCGATCAATCTTTCATTCGTTTAGAGGTTTTGAGCTTGAGAATAATTTATTACTTCTAAATATATTTGATAATTGTTCAATAGGAATTTTTAATGTTAAATGTTTGTAGTTGTTTTGTTGGCAAATATTTAGTCATGAAAAACATAATATAATTATAACTTAAACCTCAACATAAATGGATCGATAAATAACTTGAACAAAAATCATAAAAAAGCATGACTAACAAATATTCAAAATTACAGAATAATGCTCAACCTAAAAACGAACAAAGTTATGCGTCCACCCTTTTGGTACTAAGCCTCTTTTCATAATGCCCTTATTTGTTCCAGGTGTGGTATCGAACCAACATTTAACCTCTTTTCATATTGCCCTTATTTATTCCAGGTGTGTTACCAAACCAACATTTTTAATTACTCAGTACTATTTTCTAACTCCTTCCTTCTCCATTGCAGGTTTGGTTCCAGAACAAGCGCAGCAAAGAGCGTCGCATGAAGCAGCTCTCCTCCCTCGGGATGCACCGCCACCTCTTCGCCAACCCCCGAAAATTGAGGGACCTCCCCCTCGGGATGGACGAAAGCTACTACTACTCCGGCTTCAACGGATTCCCGGGGCAACAGTTCCCTGGATTCTACGGACCCCAACAGCCGATGCCTTATGGCCCAAGTGAGTAGATTCAGTCCCGGCGAATACTGTGTTTAGGTCTCAATTATGAGAATTGTATTGTCATTATGTTATTATTGAGATGGTTGGTTTTCGTAGCCGAACTTTGCGTTTAAAAAATTGTGCTTCTAAATAATAATTCCGGAGTTTTCTGTAAATAATTTTTCGTGATTCGTGGTGGGGTTCATTTTTCTGACTTTGTTATTCTCCTTCCAGTGGGTCCTGGCATGGAGCAACCTCTTCCCCCTGGTGGCCCCATGGGCGCACTAGATTTTGGGATGCCCCCAATGGGTCAGATGGTGAGCGATAATTTTCCCCAACACCCACCCTTGACTTCCCCCAGTGATGACCCTGTGCACAACGGAGGTGAGTATTGTTATCAATATCACATGGAAATGGACAAATACGAGGCTTTGGGAATGTTTGGTTATTCCTCCCCAGATATCAAAAAAGAAATGGAATAGATAATCCTATTCGAGCATGCAATTCACTTCGTTTCCTAAGTAAGTATTTGTTTGCAAAAGGAAATTAGAATTAAACTTAACATTGCTTTTACTCACACATTTTTGCAATGAAATAATTAACATTTCTACTTCCCATAAGCCCGTACCATTTTTTTGTTTTCATTGATTTTTTTATAATTTTTAGAAAGGCTTGAAGTCTGAGTATTATTATAGGATTTTTTAATGAAGTATATGTGATTGAGTATTATTGTAGGGTTTTAAATGAAGTATAGGTGATTGATAACCAATACTAATTTGATTTGAATTATGATTCACTTCTGAGGAAGATGCTATATTTTTATATTTTTATAAATAGTTTTTTTTAAGTGAAATACTTTTTTTGGGGGGAAATAAGATTCTTTAAAAAAATAGTAATAAGTTAATATTCTTTTTATGTAAGACACAAATTAAATAGTTTAAAGAGACAATTAAGATAAACATTAAAATAAAATTCACAAAAATTATTAAATGAATATATTTGAAATTGTTTAAAACTGTAAAAACTATTTCTATAAACATTTTTCTAAATTGTTTCGAAGTTTTGAAACAGACAATTATATTTATCAACGTAAATTTTTGAAAATACAACAATAAATAACATTTATTTACTTTGAATAACAAGATATAAGTAAATTAAATCAATACATTTACATAGTTCTGTTCGACCTTTTCAGACTTTACTTCTTTTTTTTCTGTTTTTGTTTTAATTTCATTTTTTTTAATAAAACTAATAAATTTTTTCTTCTTCTTATCTTAGGCTTCAACGACCATCAAAACTCCGAGATCTTGGCTTGGTAACAAACAATCTATCGGGATTTGAACCCAAGGGACTAAAAACTTATTGAAAAGTTGTGTTCGAAGTGTGGTTATATTAACTACAAACCATTGCGTTGTCGAGGCTTCCAACATCAATGAAAAAGATGCAAGTGACTCCAACTCAACGTCAATTTAAAAATGGAAATACTAAACTGGTTTATTTAAAAATTTATTTTGGGAGATAATTAAAAATCTTAAAATAATTTATTGTTATGTTTTGCAATTATGTATATTTTGGTTCGATGATGTAGATGAAGCTACATCATTAGATTCATTAATATATTAATATATCGTTATTATTTTAATCATTTATTAATTAATTAAATTATTTTAATTAATTAATGTTTATTAAGTTGTTATGTTTAATTGAAGAAATTAATGAAGTAATCTAAGTGGAAATGTACAGTCTATCCTTTTGCATGCTTGGACATGTTGTGTTACAAAACTCAATTTTTAATGTGTAGAACAGTTTTTTCATTTTTTAAATTTATATTATAATTTCCATCTTGGATTCTTAGCTAAAAAATTTATTTTAAATAAATGGTTACTTGAATCAAAATTTAATTGAACAATTGGTTGATAATTTGTTTGTTTTCAAAAACTCTTGACTTCAGTGTTATTTAAAATTTGGCAAAATATTTTAAACTTCTTTTAACAACTTTGACGATTGTTTTGTAAAATTGTTTTGAATCAATTCAGGTTAAACTAAACTTTGAATTAATTATCAATGGTTTAGATAATCTTGAAAAATATTTCGCTTCGCTATAGCAAAATAATTTCTTTTTTGAAATGGTAACTGTGTTTTTTAATTTTTTTAAAATATGTTTACTCAAAAATCCAATAATTTTTTATCAATTTTTTTCTTCATAATATTTTCCTGAAGTACAAAACAAAAATAAATGTTGAATGTTTGGCTTAATATTTGGTGTTGTAAAGACAATTCTAGATACTTTCCACGTTTCCTTCAATAACCTTGAACAAAATCTGTTTTTTTCATGTGAATTGTCTACAGGTCTCAACTACAGTTGAAATCGTCAAGCCTTTGAACAATATGGCTGGCCTTGACAACTGTAAACTGTAGAAATATCACTAAAATGAAGTGCTATTAATCATAACTGCTCTATCAGCCCAAAGCTAGATGGCTAAGAAACGGCTAAAATTTACAGCCCAAAGCTAGATGGCTAAAAAAGGGCTAAACATTAGATGTGTGAATATGTTTGTAAATAAAGTAATTTTAAGTATCTGTACAGAAAACTGTAGATTGTATAAAAATGAAGAATTATTGGATAAGCTGATAGGAATTGTCAAAAGTTTAAATAAAATAATTCAATACAAATATAAAAATGAAAAAGACTGATAATTAAAACAAAATAATTGGTACTTCAAAATATTTTTCAAATTTTCACATAAATTGTAATACCAAAATGTTTAAATTTTCCACAATTTTGTTCAGTTTATCCAAAAAAATGGAATAGTTTTACTATTTTGTTTAATGATAATGTTTATTATATTTTTGATTAATGTGAAATAATTTTGACTTCTTTAGGTTTTACTTTTTTAATAGATTGGAGAAATTAGGGTTAGATAACAACTGCTTAGTAGATGTAAGTAACATGATTAACTTTAATTGTTAGAGTTCATATATATCATTTACCACTAACCAAAATTATGTAAAGATATTGTCCATTGAAATGTTATAAAGATTAGATTTTTATGCATTAATTTAAAAAAGAAACATTTGCGACTTTAAATAAAAAAATAACGAGACCTTTGGAAACAGATAAAGAACTTGGACTATAAATCAAAGCTTATAAATCCTGAAAATTGCAAGAAATGAACAATAAATATTCTCAATAAAAAATTCAAATCAATTTAATTAAAATATTTTTTTTGATCAGTTCTTAAATATTTTTTTACAACTATTTAACAAAATTTTAATATTTTGAAATTTTTTAAGCATTTATAAACAAAGGATGAAGTTAAAAATATTTTCATTTCAGAATACATTTTTAAAATTTTTAAATCATTTTAAACGATTTTGAGTTGTAAATTTCTCTCTTGGAATTGTTTGTTTTTTATATAGTATAGATTTTCTACTTCGATGTTAAGGAAAATTGTAAACGTACTTGAACATGTTCTAGATAATAATGTGGCAATGGTTAGGTTGAAAAATTATTTGTAGGTCTACTCGAACTTTAAAATCATAAAATTGAAAAGTTTTATCATTTATTAAAATATTTTTGAATCGAAAAATAATATTTTTGTAATTTTTTTAGTTGAATCATTGAGGCAATAATAATAGAACATGTTTTAAAATATACAGTTATACAAATGAAAAATGTTTGAAATTTTTTAATATACATAAGTGTGTTTAATATTTCCATTAAATTGATGTATAATTTCAAATATTTTTTATGGTTCACAAAAAAATTCAAACGCCTGAACCGATAAGTTTTTTATCTGTTCCTGATTTTTTTGTACTCCATTAATTTCTATCTTAGATTTGATACTTTCTATAAATTTATATTGTTTAATAAAAATATTAATTAAGTTATCTTATATTTATAGATTAATTTAAATAAAATTGTATTTTCTAAATTAATATGACGGGTTTTATATATTTTAACATGACAAATTTATCTTATTTGACACTTTAACCGTTTCACGAAACGGTTATAAGGTGTTGAATAAAAACTAATTGATTAGTATTTGTTATTTGTTTTACATAATTAAAAAAGAAAATGATCAAATCTGAAAGAAATAATTTTGTAAATAACTGTGTAACACGAAACCTTGATGCTTTCTAATTGTACGTGAATCTGTGATAATCATTGTTATAATACACAACTTTTTGTAATAAACTAACGAAATACTTTTACTTTTATTTCCCCTTAAAACAAAAAGTGTATCTATGGTTAGATTAAGAAACGTTGTAAGTGGGCTGAAGATACCATCATACCACTGCAATTAAAAGAATGGTATCTATTTGGCCAATAGCCTTTTCTAGCCAGTGTTGAACACTGGTAGGTGGTAAATAAATGACCTAGTGGTGCTGCATAATTCTTAGTTGAATTACCTGGTGGGACCGACTAATTGTTTATCGTAGCGCCAGAACTTGGCAAAACCTTGATCACAATGTAAAATATCATTTGCAAATTTATAGCTGACGTGGTCGCCATGGCAATGACATGGACCCCAATAATGTAAGATATTCCCTCACTTACAGCCAGTTGATCGAAGTAGAATCAATGATAGAGCGTAAACATGGCTCTCATTCATGCGTGATAAGGTATGATGACCTGTATTAACATTTCTATTAGTCCTAGACTTACCTATAGGCTGAGTAAGCTATAGCTTAGGGCCATACACCATCGGGGCCTCATTTAAAAAAAAATATATTGTGTTAACACTGAAAGGGGCCTCACATTTCATATAGCTCAGGGCCTCAGCAGATGAAGGGTGCAAGGCTAGGCATTGCTCCGTTTATTTATATAATCAATCAATCAGCAGATGAAGGTCCGGCCCTGTTATTGATAGTTCAACCAGCATTGAAGCTTCAATAAAAGACTGGGTGACCTATTATGTTGAATTTAACAATATTAGTCCAATCTTTCTTCATCCTGAATTGTTACCTCAAAGAAATGGACAAGGTTGTGATTCGTTAAGCAATACTTACACAATAGTTTTTTTTCAATGTTTTTAAGAAATGTTGAATTAATACACATGAACTGATGGTGCGAAAGCGACTGTAATTGATAGTAAAATATTCACAAGAATTGATAAAAATAAAGAATAGAGTATCCTTTGAATAAAATGACCACATTATAATGTTATTTAATCGGTATTGTAATTAAAACAGCTATATATAATTTATCCTTGTTTTTTTTCAATAGTTCACATATAGCTAATACATAACTTAGATTTGTACTGGTATAATTTTCAGTTGAAAAAATTTATTTTGTAGCCTACTATATCCCAGGAAATGAAAATCCTTGAATATTATTTGAATTTTACAGGTTAAAATTATTGAATCAGATTTATTAGCGTAATATATCACCTGTGTGCGTAGAGAAACACGTTCAAAGTCTATAATTGTTTGCTAATTAAAGATGGTTCAAATCTTTTGGAGAATATTGCCAAAATGAAGGTAGTAATAGTAAATTTAACAAACTTATGAAACACCGTTCCGCCAACATACGTTCATGGTAACTCGGTATTTGTTATGCCTATGTAAAGCTGTGTCTTGACCGCACTTGCTTGGCTATGAAATAAATATTGTATTGAAAACAAATCGTGACTGGTGTGAAACAGCTTTAAAAATTTATAGTTCAGATCAAAAGTTTGTATTTTTCAATTTGCTGATTCTCCTAAAAAAATGAATACTATAAATAATAATGTTTACTTTTATTTACAAAGCCTAAATAAGAGTGAGTATCTTAAGTTACATTTATAATGCCATTAGAGTTCTCAAATTATATAATTGATATCTGTTGTATTATCTTCTATTGAAGAACTTAAATTTAACATGGCGACACAGTGAATGTAATTGCAATTAAACTTTTCACATAAGTATGATTCAATTCCAATTTTGTAAAAGAGTTTTGAGCTAGTCACGGCCATTTATAATGCAATATTAATTTTATAGCCAACAAAGTGAAGTCAAAACACACGTTATGTGTGTAAACTAAGATATGCAATCAACATTTTGTTAAGATAAACATACCATGACACCAACAGAAATTGATTAATCCTTCTGTGATAAGGAGTAATCATTGGTATCGTTTAACAGTAAAATTTTTAAATGCAGGTACAAATTTGGAGGTGTCAATTAAGGGAGCACTAAAGTATTAATCTTTAATTGCGTATGGTAATTATAACCACTTATTGAGACTGGAAGGTACTAACTACTGAACAAAACCTGGTTATAGTGATTTTAGATTTGTTTTTAAGTTTTTGAACAAATATAAAAACAATATGGTAAATGTTAGAGAGATTCCATAAATTACCGACCTAATTAAAACTGATTGCCAAGTTGTCCGTTTTTTATCATTGATAAACATTTTGAATAAATTTAGTGCGTAAATCTATGGTTCACCTAAAAAAATAAAGAAACGAAACTATTAATTATGTTACAATTAGGCTATGTTTCTTCTTCGTTTTCTCTCAAGAATGTCACACTAAGCTTTATAATTATATGTTTGATAATATTATATCTTCGAATTATTACATTTAAATTCATATTTAGATATTGTAATAATTATAGGTTAGGTTAGGTTAGATTTGCTAGTTTAACGTTCTCTTGAGTGCGAGAGGTTGACACTTTCAACTCCCTTCAGAGACTTTGAACTTCCTTCAAAGCATATTACAATCTTTTGGAAAAACATATTTCACATGTGGAAATGTATTTTTGGAATCTCCTTAACATTTACCAAAAATATATATCTAGTCAAAAGCCTGCACTTGAAATCACAAATAATTAAAACAATAATTATTTCGCGATTAAATTGAATATCTTCAAAATAGATGTATAAACTTTTAATAAAAACAGGACTCGAATGTTTAAGACTTTATTTAATTTTAGAGTAATTTAAAAATGAAATTATGTATAAATATACTGGTTCAAACTGGTTCAAACGATTGAATGGATATTTTTGAATTTGAAATCATTTTGAGGTCTTGCAATTGTTTGCCAATATTGTATAGGATAATATTTTAGAGCTCTTTAATCTACAGAAGAATTAGATGTAACTATTTTGTTTTTCACAAGTAGCTTAACTCTATAGACGATATAAGAACCCATTAACTTAGAAAAAAAATATTACATTTATAAATCATTAAAAAGTAAACCATTTTAGTAAATTATATCATTAATTGTATTTATCTTACTCGTACTGTAATGTGTTTAGGGTTATGCACGCTTACGGACGGTGTTTGTAACTACCGACACCCTAAGCTTGCTCTATGCAGTTGGATTATAATGTATTGTAATAAGCATTAGCATGTCGGAATTACAAACACTATTGTTAACCATGCAATCACCCAATCTATTTACATTGTTAAAGTGCTTAAGAACGAAATTTAAAACCTATTATGATTAATTTAATTTAATTTATGATTAATTTAATTTAATTTAATTTAATACCTATTATGATTAACCTTAATTATTAATATTAATAATTATAATCTTTGGATTTTGTTTCTTGGAACCATTCTGACGACAATTATCACTTCACCAACACCAAAGAGTTCAAATTGAATTTAATTATAAATTGAATAAATGTTACATTGAAGTTGTGATAGTTTTGATGATTTTTATAATCGGTATTTGAAAATATTTTCATTGTGTTTTCTTATAGAAAATTATTTTTAAAAAGTTGGTTTGTGCCATTTTAGGTAAGGTTTTTCTTTAGAGATGATTAGATTAACTAAAGAGAACATATGATACTCTGAGAAATTGATGATACCAATACAGCTAAAATTATACTATTTTTCTATTATTATTATTATTATTATTATTATTATTATATTGTTCTATTATTATTATTATTATATTGTTCTATTATTATTTTTTTTAATCTAATTGATTTCACTAAGAAAAATTATTTCGTGTTCAACATATACGCTGTTTTTCAATAGTTTAAAAAAATACATATGTATTTAAATGTATTTTTAATGTATTTAATGTATTTAAATATATTTAAATGTATTTTTATAAGCTACTTTAAATTAATTTTCACAACCTGAGTATAGGTGAAAAATATTCATTTCATTTATAAAGATTGAATTTTATGTGAGTTAAACACACAACTAATTATTGAATGCGCTTTTGTTTTATAAAAGCTTTGATTTAATTAGTATAGCAATTTCATATTAACGTTGAGAGAACAATTAACACAATATTTCTTATATAATTATTTAGATTATATTTTGCATAAATTATCATAATTACAGGAAATTAATTTTAATTGCAGCCATAATTTGAAATTAAATCTCCAAATTATGAACATCTTGAACGTTGTTGGCCATTTAATTGGCTAAGTTGTTACTCCAATTTAAATGGCTAAGTAGTTATTCCATTTTAATTGACTAGGTAGTTAATCCAATTTAATTGACTAGGTTGTTATTCCAATTGAATTGGCTAGGTTGTTATTCCAATTTAATTGGCTAGGTTGTTATTCTAATTTAAATGACTAGGTTGTTATTCCGATTTAATTGACTAGGTTGCTATTCCAATTTACTTTTACTTAAAATTGTGAATTATAAAATGTACTTATATTATTTTGGAGAGATTTTAGAATAATATAATTTTAAGTAGACCTACATGATGCAAATAAAATTATTGTTTTTACACTTACAGTTTTACTTAACTTTAATGTTAATTCCAACAAAAAATCAAGGTAAGACAAGCTTCTCCAACCAATTGTTAATACAACAGTAACGTCAAACTGGTCAATAATCAATGGTTACCTATCCAAGGAATGTCACACTGATCGGAACTGGTCGGTGTGTCTGAATGAAGGCTACCTAATGTATTGCACAAGTATGTAACTAATCTATTAGTTCACAAAATAAAAATGATAAATTGTCAAAAATGTTTATTTTATTTTAGTTAACATGACTTTCAAAATTAATCATAATTTTGAATGTTTAATTGAGATACTATAAACGAGGATTCGGTTAATTTATTCTAGTTTAAGGAAAACAAATGCAAGGTATGAACTTAAATACTCTAAGACTATAACAAAATTTCAACAACAAAATGGGTTTACAGATAGAAACAGGATGTAAAGCCTTTACTATTCGTTACTTTGTCTATTTCAAGTTTTCTGAAAATTTACATTTATAACCTGAAAAGATTTTGTAGACAAATGAATTAAATTTTGATGTAGGTTTATTTGACACATTTTCGGAAATATTTTGACTTCAATTTTTCTATAAATTTTATTTATTTTCTGAACTTTACGTTATAGTTAATGTATCACTTATTAATTGTTTATTGATATTATAGACAATTATAAAAAAAACATAATAATAGATTAAACATATAAAAATAATAATAATAATAGTTTTTTTATTGATGTTAAATAAAATTATGGAAAACATATAGACAATTATGAACAATATAAAACTATAGAATAAAAGTATAAACATAATAATAATAATTTTCATTGATATTATAGACAATTATAAAAAACAAAATACTATATTAAAAAATAGAAACAATAATAAATAACTTAAAATAAATCACAACATTTTATTATTCATTCAAGATGTTGTATTGTTCTCACTTCAAGTTTACAGAAATTCTTCTCAGCGCAAGAAAATAAATTTAATTGAGTGACATTTCAGGATTTTTTTTTAATTTTTTTACAAAAGAAAAAGAAAAATTGAAGAAGACACGCAATTCCTGGCGCCACACCAATGTGTTGTTTGGGTCACGCTATTTGTCAACACGCAAATAGTGGAAGAAAAATTTCCAAATATTATTCTTAATAAAACAGAAAACCAATATTTTTATCTTTAGATTTACGAAGCAAAATATTTTCAATGATTTAATAGACTTAAATAAAATGATCATATTATAAACATACGAAAATAAAATGAATTGTAAATATAATAGGTCAAACTAAGAATTAAAATGAATTGAAAAATAAAAGGTCAAATTAATATACAAATTAAATTTAAATACAAAATGTCAAATTAAAATATAAAATGAGTTGAAAACATAAATGATAAAATTAAAACATAAAATGAATTAAAACATAAAAGGTCAAAGTAAAAAACAAAATATATTTAAAATATAAAAGGCAAAACTAAAATATAAAATGAATTAAAACATAAAAGGACAAATTAAAATATAAAAAGAATTAAAACATAAAAGGACAAATTAAAATATAAAATGAATTGAAAAGATGAAAGGTCAAATTGAAATATAAAATGAATTAAAATACAAAAAGTCCAATTAAAATAAAAAAAAAACAATACAAAATGTGAAAGGTCAATCAAAGTATAAAATGAATTGAAAATACAAAAGGTCATATTAAAATATAAAATGAATTGAAAATACAAAAGGTCAAATTAAAATATAAAATGAATTGAAAATACAAAATGAATTTAGAATACAAAAGGACAAATCAAAATATAAATTAGAATATAAAATGATTTGAAACATAAAAGGTCAAAATAAAATATAAAATGAACTGAAAATTCAAAAGGACAAATTAAAATATAAAACGAATGGAAAAGATAAAAGGTCAAATATAAATATAAAAAAAAAAATATAAAAGACAAGTCCAAATACAAAATGAATTAAAATATAAAAGGTCCGGTTAAAATATAAAAAGAATTGAAAATATGAAAGGTCAAATTGAAATATAAAATTAATTAAAACATAAAAAGATCCAATTAAATTATAAACTGAATTCAAAATATAAAAGATCAAATTAAAATATAAAATGAATTCAAAATACACAAGGTCAATTTAAAATATAAAAGATCAAATTAAAATATAAAATAAATTCAAAATATAAAAGGTCAATCAAAAATATAAAATGAATTGAAAATACAAAAGGACAAATTAAAATATAAAATGAATTAACATATAAAAGGTCCAATTAAAGTATAAAAGGAATTGAAAAGATAGAAGGTAAAATTAAAATATAAGTGTCAAATTAAAAAATAAAAGCTCTAATTATAATATAAAAGGTCTATTTAAAATATAAAAGGTCAAATTAAAATATAAAAGTCAAGTTAAAAAATAAAAGGTCTAATTATGATATAAAAGGTCAAATTAAAATATAAAAGTCAAATTAAAATATAAAAGTCAAGTTAAAAAATAAAAGGTCTAATTATAATATAAAATGTCAAATTAAAATATAAAAGTCAAATTAAAATAAAAAAGTAAATTAAAAAATAAAAGGTCAGATTGTGATACAAAAGGTCAAATTAAAATATAAAAGGTCAAATTAAAATACAAAACTCAGAAGTTAAAACTTCAAAAACACAGAAAGACAAATTAATTCACCAAGTTTGTTTTCACTTTTTGAATATATTTTAGAACCAATAAGTTGTCTAGAATTTCACAAGTATTGGCACAACCACTTGTTTTTACTTCCTTAAAATTTGGGTTTTGAATTCTAGAAAAAAATTCTCTGACACAGTTTTTTCTCTGAAATGTCAGCGAACCGAAACAATCAATTGTACTAATAATTGTTTATGTTGTTGTTATTGTTGTTGTTTTTATTGTTATTTTGATTGTTGTTTTTATGGTTGTTTTTGTTGTTGTTATTTTTATTGTTTTTTGTTGTTGTTTCTGTTGTTATTTTTATTGTTTTTTTGATTGTTGTTTTTATGGTTGTTTTTGTTGTTGGTATTTTTATTGTTTTTTGTTGTTTCTGTTGTTATTTTTATTGTTTTTTTGATTGTTGTTTTTATGGTTGTTTTTGTTGTTACTTTCATTATTGTTTTTATGGTTGTTTTTGTTGTTACTTTCATTATTGTTTTTGTTGTTACTTTCATTATTGTTTTTGTTGTTGCCTTTTTATTGGTTTTATTGTTGTTTTTATTGCTGTTTTTTTAGTTTTGTTGTTGTTTTCATTGTTGTTTTTGGTGTAGCTTGTGTATGGATTTTCTCCATGAAAGTTAAAAAGCCTATATCGCTAGATTTTTTCCTAGGCGGTTCACATGTATTGGTGCAGCCTACATTTTTTAAGACCATTTAATGAATTCCTTTAAATGTTTGAAATACTAAAATAAAATATTTATTTTTCTTAGACATACAATTCATACAACTAATGAATATCCCAAACAAAATAATATTTTGTATAAATAAATATACCAAAAATTTAAAAATACAAAACAAAATTTATATTTATATATAAAAATATCCAAAAGTTTAGACTAAAGAAATATAAAAATATAATAAAGTGTCTTTATAAAACATTTTACCGTAGTTTCGAACAATTACGACGACGACGACGACGGTAAAAAATGCATTTATTTACTGACAACGTTTGCTTCTTAGCAACGCGATTTGACATGAAACGTTTTTGTGAACTTTGTTTTATTACTTCTGAGAAGGTTGTAAAAATATTTCACTGTTTTTATTCTTAAGTTGCGTTTTCACCAAACGTTCTTGTGTGATTCAACCAAATTCTTAAGTTGCGTTTTCACCAAACGTTCTTATGTGATTCAACCAAATTCTTAAGTTGCGTTTTCACCAAACGTTCTTGTGTGATTCAACCAAATTATTAAGTTGCGTTTTCACCAAACGTTCTTGTGTGATTCAAGCACATTCGTATCACATTGTTACAATATGATACGATATTGATTGAATCACAAGAAAGTTGATTGATTTCAGTGTTTTTTGTCATACAAACACACACATCGATTTAGTTAAACTTAAAGTGTCGCAAAACCTTAAATAATTAAAGAAATAAAAAACAGAAAATATTATCGAAAGAAATAACTTTTCGAAATTTTCTAAACTTTCATAATCTATTTTTGGACTTTTTTAATTTCGTGATACGTCATTAAGTTGATTCTAGACCAACATTGGCACTTGGGTTGATAACGTGTGATCAAAATCAGACCTTGGTTGGCACTCTGGACATTATCAACACGGCACTGTTATTAAAACTAAAAATGCCAAAAAATCTACGGCCACGTTCATATTTAATTACAAGCTTCAATAATAATGTCTGGAAGAAATTCGCAATTTCTTTCATTGTTTATTAAAGCTTAATTTTAATCACAAAATAAATATACTCGTATGTTCGTATTTTCTTTATTTAGGAATTCACACACACAAAATATTTTTGTGTTTTCAAAATTTTTCATTATCATAAATATTATAAACTTTTGTTTTAACATCTTGTTTTTAGAAAATATTGTTCATTTCAGTGAACTTATTGTATGTTTTATTATTTTTACTTTTAACCCTACAACAAAATTATAATTATTATTATTATTATTATTATTATTATTATTTTTATTGTCTAACCCTACAACAAAAATATAATTTTCTGTAAATATTTTTGTCTCATGACAGGCAAGGCCTACTGATTAAATTGTGAAGACTCAAAACTATTTGTTTAACCAATCTTTCATAAGTTTACTCCAGATAATTAATTTAGTACTAGAAAAACTTAATAAATTGTATTCAAGAATTTTGAAATCATCA
>JARUHE010130993.1:0-14493 GCA_031471125.1 Archaeomysis grebnitzkii | reverse complement strand
ATAGAGAGAGAGAGAGAGAGAGAGAGAGAGAGAGAGAGAGAGAGAGAGAGAGAGAGAGAGTGTGAGAGAGAGAGAGAGTGTGTGAGAGAGAGATAGACTACGAAAGAAAAGAAGAAAACATGTCCTAAGCTCAACAGCTAATCATGGTAAATGGTGGAAGTTATTAAATGTATGAAACTCAGCAACAACATTCAGATCTTCAGAAGACATAAATACAGCCACGAGAAAAACCTAATCAACAGTGGTGCTGCGACGTCCTTTCTTCACTGGAAACATTTGAGGAACTTATTATGTCAAAGATAGTCAAAATTGACTAACTTTTGTTCACGGTTAAAAACGATTAGTCAATTTGGAGATACTAAGTTTGATAAGCTTAGACATAAGAAATGTTTTCAGTGTTATCTTCGTGAAGAAAATCATGCAAACATAATTGAAGATATTTTCATAATGTGAGAACAGATGAAAGTAGATTTATTGTCACCAATGATTGGTCACAAGGATTCTAAATTAGTCTCTTAATTGTTACCTCACTCATTGTCTTCAATATTAATTTTGTTGAATGTAATATTTAATGTCGGTAAAAGTATTGAGTTGATGAAAATAAAAAAAAACAATAAATGTTTCTTATTCCATTTAAGTATTTATTTAAACTTGGTATTTTATATTATAAATATAGTTATTTTATACAGGAGAAATTTAATACACGCCAGTGTTGATTCACACATTAAAAATAATTCTTGAAAACTTAGTTTTTTATTTAACAATTTTTTTAAATGATTCTTTTGTGCACTTTTAAAACCTAATAACATTATTTTTAAGACAAATTAACGCTATTGTAGTATTCACTTGACTGAGATTTATGTTTCAGTATTTAAGAAATAAGAATATATTGGATTTCTTTATTATTTATGTTTTCTTTGTTGTATTATGTTGATTAATTATTGACTGCACTTTTTAAATTGATAGCTTCTGGGCTGGTATAATATTTTGTTTCATCTTAGCTCATAATTAAATAATGCTAGCTAATATTTATCTAACTAAGTAATACAAACTACTTTTTAAATTTTATTATTCTAACATTTTACCATGGTAAGGTACTAAGTAATATATTTTTAAAACATGTTTACTTTTGGCATGATGCAAAGTTATGAAACTAGTTTAACTATGTTTTTGTTTTGTTTTTAGTAATAATTATAGTAATACTGTAACATTTGTTCAATATAATAGACATAATACTTTGAGGTATAAGTACATATATATATATATACACACTTTTTTTATTTACATATATATATATATATATTTCAAATATTTTATTTTAAGACCACAATAAATGTTGAACTTACCTTAATTGACGTTAAAAGTTGACCAGTTTAGTATGACGATTTTCTGAAATTTTTATAAAATTTAAGTTAATATTTTTAAAAAAATTCTGCAACGTTTTTTTTTGTAATTATATAAATTCTTTTTTCTTGTTTATATATAAAAATGTTTCATATTTCTAGCATTTTAAAATAATATATAACTGTATTTCACAAAATATAGAATAGTTGTTCAATATATGTTATTATATGGAACTGCTATTGAACTCGTGTTTAACTATGATAGCTCAATTGAGCATGGTTCCATTAACATCATAATACCTAATAAAGACAATAACTTTCGATTACTAAGAAACAAAATAGAATGGTTGTTTTTTATCAACAATTGCATATGAAAAAATGTTGCAGATTAATATTATTTGGAAGAAACTGTGCAATATGTGAAGGCATAAGATTTCATGTCTGTCTGGCTTTTATTTATATTCTATAAGCTGAAAAACAAATTCACAAATACGTAAAATTCATATCGGTCGCTTACAGTCTAAAGGAGTCAATACATTATTCTTTTGTAAAATATACATGTCTAAGGGTAGTGCAAATGGATTAACCAAAATGATATGTTGCTTCTAACAGATTAATCAAACAATAAATGGGATTTTGTATATTACTATGTTATATATATTAATATGTATAACTGAACAATTTTTTCTTGATCTATGATTGAAAGACTTTTCGCATAGCTCACTGGCAATTAATATTAGTATAAACTTGCGGAACCTTTCAATGTTATTATAATTATTTAAATAACTATTTTCTGGTGATCTAATTATTTATATAATCCTTTTTTACTACAATTATTTAAATAAGTTTTTCGTTATTATAGTTAATCTATTGTTTAGCATTTCGTGTTTAGCTTACATTTCCATCAACCTTTTTGTGTTATTAGAATTATGCTATCATATAGAAACAGTAAACATCTAAGCAATAAAAACTATAAATCAGGCAAATGTTAGATCGTGTCAGCCTTGTAAACATGAGGAAACCTCACAGTTAAGCTTTGGCTCTTAACATAGATTATAATCTACTATATTAACAATTTCTTACTCACAAAATTTTCACCACAAACACAAATCATAACAGCACAAACTTAAAGAAATTCTAAAAATTTCAAACCATAGCAATCTCTATTGCCATTGTAAACATAACAAATCCCATACATCACATCTAAAACCTCAAACCTCAACTCAAAAGGAGAGGGATTCAATTTCTTGCAGCGATCACACAACATTCCTCTACCTCAACCATCCCAACAAATCATCAACCACAAACATTTCGACAACCACATAACAAAGAACATTCCCTCACCTCAACCATCCCAACAAATCATCAACCACAAACATGTCGACAACCACATAACAAAGAACATTCCCTCACCTCAACCATCCCAACAAATCATCAACCACAAACATGTCGACAAACACATATCAAATAATATGATCATTTATACAGACCATCTAATCCTTTCCTTGTCTAATTTTCCCCAGCAAAGACAATTTACTCAACCACCTCCCCTTTGAACCTCTGGCGGCACCCAATTAGAGGGGATGGGTATCTCAGTTCCAGAGAGGGGACCAAGGAGTAACTAGCAAATTATATTTGCAGTAATGGAAAAAATATATTTTCTTTTCAAGAGACTAGGAAATTTTTTTTTCTTACGATATCTTAAATTTTTTAAGAATCTTCGGCAGACATTTACATATATAACATTGAAACAGGTTATAGCAACAGTCGGCATTTATTATACATTATAGCTTATGTATGATTATATTTTATAACGAATCTTTTATTTAAAAAAAAAACATTTCGAAAAATAAACAAAAAAGTATTTCTAGAAACTTCTAAAGTCTATTATTAAAACCAGAAAACAATTTTCTCACAAAAACAATAATTGCATATAATTTTTTCAAGTATTGAACCAAAGGCTTCTTAAAATTATAATAGCTTAAGTGTTGATTATAAAATCTTTAAGAAAATCATTTACAGTTCGCTCAGGTTCACTTGTTATTTTTATAATTTTATAAACTTATATTCTATTTTCTAAGTTTTTGTTTCATTCTGAAGAGTTTTCTAAAAATATTTATTTTTTAAAAGTCTATCTTCGATGTAAGTATTATAATAAATAACTAATTAATCTAAACTGTAATATTATTAAATTATAATTATATTTAGTATGAATAATTTATATCTTTCAGCTGCACAAAGGAAATGTTTTTGTATTTGATTTATTTATGTCCTGTTCTTACTTTTGGTTGTCCTTGTTTGTCAAAATCTGTTTTATGTCAATTAAAATATGAATGACTTAGAATTTTTTTATTGTGATTAATTATACGATTCGACATACAAAGGTACTAAGTCGTGTTCCCGATCAAACCTTGTTTTATTAAATCAACTTCTACTGGTTTAAACCAAACTCGTATAACATTGTGCCAATGGGATTTAAATCAAGAAAAGTTGGTTTAAATCACGAACAAGGGTGGCGAGAAAACGCCTTAAGGGTCTTGTTCAGCTACAAGATTATGTAAATTTACGTTTTTAAAATTTAACAAAAATTAGAGTTTCTGTTTTATTTAAACATTTATTTTTGTATTTATACAAACAGTTTACTTCAAATAAATTGTCAGTTGACGAGGAGTAATATTTATTAGCTTACACGTTAACAAAATATAACTAACCGTTATTCTAAATTTAATGTTTATTTCAATTTCTGTTGAGCAAGAGACTAATAAAATAAGTCAATATTTGATAATAATTGTAATTAAAATGAAAAAGTGTTGGAAAATATGTTGTTATGCTGGAAATATAGTTTGTTTCATTCTGTCACATAAATTCTGAAGTATTCACTTAAATATTTATATGAAATAAATGTTTAAAAGTTAAATGAATAAAACGATCTAAATTATGAAAAGTTATTTATTGCCAGAATAAAATAATTTTTTGAATTTCCATTTTTTCAGAAAATGTTTTCACACGACATGCATTCAATTACATAAAATATTTATTTCCCACGAGAGGGAAATTGAGATTGATGAAAGCAAACAAGATGGCGTCGCCTCAGAGAGAAGTCTTGGGGCTATCTATCATCATTTTATTTTTATTATTATATATGGACTCGTTCGTCTATCAGGAATAATTTCACGCCTAGGTAGAAAAACAATCCATGCAAAATTGCACATAAACTCAAGTATTTGCCAAAAAATCCGTTATATAAGCACACAAAAGACAAGGTTTTGGTTGTTACATTGAGATCAGTATTTATAAGATTTTATCTTTTTTGTTTAGAAGAAAAACTTCACGTAAGACTTTTGTATGAATTTTAACTTAGTAAAGACGTATTACATTAAGGCAAAGTCAAAACTCACTTTCAGTTGAGCAATATATATTTATTTCTACTTTTGATCGTTAGCTAATGGAACAATCACTATATTTTGTTTTGGTTGTTTTTATGAACGTTTGTTTCAATGTATGTTGGATGGGCTTTTCAGTTCTTTTGTTATGATTGCTTTTTTATGTTTTTCTCAAGTTATTTATCAACAACAATCATCTATGATTTGAAATGCCATTTACAGTTTTAGAAAAGCTCTTACAACAGATGCATTCAAGTAAAAATGCACTTATACATGTAATTCCTGAACTGAAAAAGTTTAGAATTATTGATTTATGGAAATGTTTTTGTACTTATTTTTCTTAAATTATAGACATTAATGACAATTTAATAACTATCAAAATTTATGAGTATTTACTAAATATTTTTACTCAAAATGACAACAAGATTTTTGTTAAATCTTTAAATATGAAATATTTGCCAACAATTCAATTCTATAGTATTCCTATAGTAATTCTATAGTATACTTCTATAGTTCTATAGTAGCCTACATCGATATTGAAACATTGTTTGTATGTAATACAATATATCTTTCAAATTTCATACTATTCAATTGTTAGTTAGGTTTCTAAAACTTTAATAAATAATAAATAGCATATAGTACTAAATGACATTTTATTTAAAACAGAACCGAATAAAAATTGTCCATTATTTTTCCATTTACCAAAGTTGTTATCCAAAACTTAACATTAAATAAATTCAAAACAAAAATAGCTAAAAATTAGCCAACTTAGTATGGACGTTTCAGCAAATTTGAGAACTACTCTCTCGCAAATGTGGGCCTCTCAAAACTAACAAAGAGGGAAAAGTATTCATATTTATGATATGTAAGAACTGCCTCTTTAAGAACTCAATATTATATCATAATAAAATATTTTTTTATGATTTAGCCTTAAGAGGTAATTACTTCAATCAACTTGAGATTTTAATTTTTCTAAATTTTAATTTTAAAAATTATTTTTGAAAGAAAAATAATTTTTAATTGTTCTTAAAAAATGTTTGACGTAAAAGCTTAACTTTATATATGAAAATTATCAGAAGGATCAATCATAGAAGAATTGCCAAATGTACGGCAACATACATGGTATCAACAATGTCTTAAGTTGTTGAAGCATAAAAACAATAAATCATTGTCTGGTGAACACTAGTTTGCGGGCATTAATGTGAAGGAGTTTTTGAACTACTGCCCTCAGCTGTCGAGGGTTCACTCTTCAAACGTGAGCCATGGAGTACTTGAAAGTTGCTTTCACATTAATGCTCGCAAAATCATATTGGAGCATTTTCGATTAAAATAAAGAAAAAATAAGTTTTGTTGTTGGTGAATATGTTTTATAAACATGATTTTTCTATTTGGTTTAACATGAATCTACCCCTTGCGCTAAAAGTTGTTTAAGTAAACAATCTCATGACTTAGTCAATAATAGATAGTTTTATAGAATGCAATCTTTGTTATAAATAACTTCAGATTTTCCACTATAGGTAACAAAATAATGTCTGTGTTTACAAGATGATATGAAACATTAATTATGTAAATTTTTAGAAAATTAATCTTCAAATATTGAACCACAAACATGAAACCCATTCTTGCATATACATAAGCAACTTTATTGTCTTTTTATTAAAAGCTTTTAGTTTTCATTTTTAAAACACAACACTTCTGCAGAATGTGCTTGTACGTATACTGTATAATAAAACATGTAATATATGGTTTTATATATACAGTGTAACAAAACATTTATTAAAACTAATAATCTGTATTTAATATTGCATTGATAGTTACTTAACAGGTTTATATTTTTTTTAAAGTTTTATCTATGATTAGGTTTTTCTAACTTTTTTCACAATCCAAAAAAAAACATAAATACATTGTTTTTTATCATATTTAATGTAATTAATCTTAATTATTCTGAAAAATATATTCTATGATTTTATGATCTTTCATATTTTTCTATGCCTACATAGACCGTTTGAAATACCAAATATGCTGTTTTAAGTATAGTATTATCTTTAAGATGCTTACAAAGTTATGAACGATATCTTATCATCATATTACAATAACAGATGAATTTTTTTCTCAAAATCGTGAATCGATCTTGAAGCTTGAATTAAACTTATCTTAAATACTTACTAAACAAAAACAATGTATTAGTTCCTTAATTATATTAGTCAAGCACCTAAATGATAACTTTCTTAACATGTTCGATCTCAGTCAGAAGTTATCGTCGTGTCAACTGTAAAACGAGATACTTTAGGGTAGAGGCATAGTCGATTTAAGCGTTTTGAATACCTTGCGAGTATTATTTAAGTACCTTTTAAGATATAAATGTCCAGAAATGGAAAGAAAAATTTACGACACTAAATTTATCTAACTAATTAAGTATGTTTTAGTACTTAACTTGATTCAAAAGTATGCCAATAAGCAGAAACGTCGATCGAAAATTATTATGAAAAATTCAGATGTTAATTGAGCGATATTTCGAGATCAAAAACTACTATAAAATCTTTGTTTTAGGCTGGAGATCAAAAACAGCACTAACACAACACTAAACTCGACGATAATTTCCGTCTGGGATATATCTTCAACTTGACTTCAATAAGAATTGCAGTGACAAGTATTTTGCAAATTATACCGTATTTTTTATAAAATTTTCAAGTTTTAAAACATCACGACAACATTAAAGTGTTCATCCAGTAAATTAGAGGCCATTATTAATATATATATATATAATTATTCATCAAAATTTATGAAAACAGGTCTTTTTTCCTTCAATTATATAAGATATTCGCAACTAAGATAACAAAACTTTCACAAAGAAAGTTTAAAAATAAGAAAGACAGGCATTTGCTGAATGATATTCTCTCATTGTGTAAAACTTTTGATAAAATCCATTTGATGAAATTAAAGTTTGTCAAAAAAAACATCGGACAAGGTAAGCTGGAATATGCAAATGAACTTGAATTGCAGGAGAAAAAAACGTCGAAAGATTCGGAATGTTAGATTTGCAGGATTTGCATTTAATAAAGGACTTTCAGGATTATGTTATTAATGATGAATTATTAATAGGATTCGATCATGAATGGGAATTATATTATTAATGCTTTGTCCAACGTTTATCTCTATTTGAACAATCAAAGACAATTGCTTTGTTTTCTACGATAAAAAAGGAAACAATGATGATAAGTCAATGCTTTTTTATTATTATTAGCAAGGCAAATAAATGTAATTATAAAAAAGTTGTATGTTAGTTCAGATAGTAATTAATGAATTTTACTAACAACAAAATTATATTATTACATTTAAAAAAATGCATTTAAATGTTTAATATGCATTATAATCGTCCTCATTATTTATTATTTAACAATTTCTCATCTGATAATTTTTTCTTTTCTAGAAAACATTTATTGTTTTATAACTTTATTTTTTTTAAATTGACAGCTAGTTCAACACACGCAAAATATTTTCCCTGTCTATAATTAAAGATTTTAAGATACAACTAAGAAAATAAAAAAAAATCTTACTAAAAAAGTAAAATATAACTACCAAGTGAATAAATGAACTAAAATTTAACTAAGAAATAAAAAATAACTAGCAAGTGAACAAATGAACTAAAATTTAACTAAAAAACAAAATATAACTACCAAGTGAATAAATGAACTAAAATTTAACTAAAAAATAAAAAATAACTAGCAAGTGAATAAATGAGCTAGGATTGAACTTAAAAAAAGTTTAACTAGCGAGTGAATAAAAGAACTAAAACCTAACGAAAAATAACTAAGATTTAACTAAAAAATAGAATAAATGTGAATAAATGAAGTAAGATTTAACTGAAAATAAAATATAACTAGCAAGTGAGTAAACGAACTAAGATTTAACTGAAAAATAAAATATAACTAGCGAGTGAAAAAATGAACTAAAATTTAACTAAAAAATAAAAAAAATAACTAGCAAGTGAATAAATGAACTAAGATTTATAAACTAAAAAATAAAATATAACTAGCAAGTGAATAAATGAACTAAAATATAACTAACTAGTAATCCACGAACTAGACGGTTCAAATGCCTCGCGATGATTCATTCAGTAACTTTAAAAAGAATTATCTCTATAAATGTCAAATCAAAAATGGTGTTACAAAGTGAGAAAACATCATTTTATAAAAAATTCACCTTATAGACTATTTATTTGTACTTTATTTATAATACATTGATGCATAAACAAAAACAACAGATGAAAAAAAAATTTTGCTAAAAAAGATTTTAAAGTCTAAAAATGTCAAATCAAAAATGTTGTTACAAAGTGAGAAAACGTTATGTTATAAAAAATTCACCTTAGAGGTTATTTATGTATACCTCATTTCCAATCCATTGATGCATAAATAAAAACAAAATAGGAAGAAAAAAAATTTGTTGAAAAAAAATTTCTAGTCTATAAATGTCAAATCAAAAATAGTGTTACAAAGCGAGAAAACATCCTTTTATCAAAAACTCACCTTAGAGACTATTTATGTGTACTTCATTTCCAATCCATGGATGCATAAATAAAAACAAAATATGAAAAAAAAATGTTAGATAAAAGTGATAAAATCTATTATAAATATCTAGTAATATATTAAAACCATTAATCAAACCTATATGAAAAGAAATAATAATAGTATAGATGATATATAAACATTCAAGTTATTGTCTAACGCCGACGACGACGAGGACGACGACATCGGAATTTCTATTCCTATGTAGAGCTTCGCTACGCACGCTCGACAAAAAGTAAAAATAACTAGCGAGTGAATAAATGGACAAAATATAAAATTGTAGAAAATAATTATCGTTAAATGTAACAAATAAAGCTTGATTAGGTTAATAAATATAAAATGATTGTAATTTAAGATTTTATTCCAATTAAAATAACAATTTACTTCAATTAACTAATTGATAAGTTGAAATCTCAATTCCATTTCTAAAATTACATTTTTCAGATAAATTAAAAAAAATCACTATATATTTTCTAGATTATTTGTTTTTAACGTCATTCATTTACTTATTACATGTTTTTTAAGTCTTTTCATTTGCTATTAAACTTAACTTTGTTTTTTTCATAATCATTCTAAGTTTCAACTCTCGGAAAATTTTAACTTATATATACAATTTGTTAAAACTATGATATATGATTTTTTACATTACCATGTTTGGTAAATGTAAGGACATGTGTTTTAATTAATAAATGTTTACTGATAACTTCGCTTTTTACTACTTTATTGTAAAAGTTTTTTTCAAGTTGTCAATCTATTTCAAAACTGCTATCTTATTAGTTTGAAATAGATAACATGTATCTTGTTTTGGAAAAATCTTTTTAAAATTAAAAAAAAAACAATGCAAAAAGTTATTCCAACATTACTTTAACGTGACAAATTAAAAGTTTACTCTTTTCAAGAACACAGATATAGTTCATTAGCGCTCATATATTAGAAGTATCTTCTATAAATGCTTAAAATAATTATTTTTAATATCTTGCTACAACAAATGACTAACTTTTTATTTCAATCAATTTGATGATGTTAAGTTGTATATATTAGACATTAAAAGCTAGTGAAGTATGTTCAGTGTAACCAAAGCTAAATAAAAAATGTCTGCTGAAAACAGAATAAATATTAAACTAATTTAGTGACAAAAATCAAATTAGTTTGACTAATCTACAAAGGAATTTAAACTCATATTCAAACAGTGAAAATCAAAGAACAAACAAAGAATTTTTTAAAGAACAATTATAAATAAAGACTTTTGAAAATGATTTTGAAGTGACTAACATCTTAAATTCTTTTCGTGTAAATAAGAGTGAACACACGAAACAGTCATACATATTTCGTACACACAGAAATGAAACAGACAAATAGACGTACATACTTTTCACACTTAAAAATGTAAACTGATTTTATGAGTAAACCTTCAAAATTAACATATCAACAAGAGTTTTTGTTATACAACAAGTTAGTTGATTATTCTCCAGTACCTATAAGCTTAAAAGTTTATTAAAACCCAGGTTAAATTTAAACGGTTTAATTTCAATATTGTTTTATAATATGTTTAACGGTTTCCAAACAACAAATAAATAACTTCATTAAAGGTGTTCGGTTGCATAAGATGGTCATAAAATATATGAACATAAACAAATGAGTAGAAAATATTTTCAATCTTAAGAACTGTTGAAATATTTTGTAATTTGTACAAAAATATAAATTGTTCAATCCCTTGAGAGTTGCAGAAACAAAGATCTGAACAGTAAACTTGAACAGTGAAAATTTGTGCCAAGAAACAATTGAAATTGTTGGACAAACTTTGGATTTCGAACGTTTTGTTTGGCACAAAAGTTTGCCGAAGTTAAAACTTGTTTATAATCTACCTTTGGTTATGCACTTCAACATATTATCCAGAGATTGCAACAAATGGGACTTGATTAAGTTCAAAATATGTAATGCTGTTATATTGTTGGCTTATGTAATTCTGTTGTAATGTTGGCTTATGTAATTATGTTGTAATGTTGGCTTATGTAATTATGTTGTAATGTTGGCTTATGTAATTCTGTTGTAATGTTGATTTGTGTAATGCTGTTGTTATAATATTGGTTAATGTAATTATGTTATAATGTTGGCTTATGTAACGATGTTATAATGTTGGTTTATGTAATTCTAGTATAATGTTGGTTTATATGATGCTGTTATATATTGGTTTGTTTAATGTTGGTTAATGTAATTATGTTGTAATGTTGGATTATGTAATTTTTTTTATAATGTTGGTCTATGTAATGCTGTTATACTCGTAATGTTGATTTGTGTAATTCTGTTGTTATAATGTTGGTTTATGTAACTATTGTGTAATGTTGGCTGTTGGATGTTATAATGTTGGTTTATGTAACTCTGGTATAATATTTGTTTATGTAATGCTGTTGTTATAATGTTGGCTTATGTAATTCTGTTATAATGTCGGTTTTATGTAACGATATTATAATGTTGGTTTATGTAAGGATGTTATAATATTGGTGTGTGTATGGCTGTTGTAATTTTGGTTTATGTAATGCTGTCATAATGTTGGCTTATGTACTGCTGTTGTTTTGTTTGCCTATGGAATAATGTTCTAACCTTGGCTTATGTAATACTGTTCTAATTTTGGCTTATGTAATGCTGTTATAATGTTAATTTATGTAATTACGTTATAATGTTGGCATATGTAATTCGGTTATAATATTTTTTTATGTAATAGTGTTGGTTTTGATGTTTTTGAAAATCTTTTCAATACGTCTTTACTATCTATTTTAAATTATGGATTTATTATAAAATGTACAAAATTAAATACTAAACAATTACATTTCTTAATTTATTTATATGGAAAGAATAACAATAAACATATACTACCAGACATATAGTAGGTCAAATTAAAAACTCAACTAAAAAGCAATACAATACAATAAATGCCAACAAGCATTGGTAAACCAACTTTGTTTTAAACTTCAAATAATTCAGAGCGACCTTGATCTAAGACTTTAATCATTAAATATAGGTATCTCTATAAGAAAATTGTTGTTCTTATCAACAACTAAATATATTTAACTTTATAAAAAGTGTAATCTTCATACAAACAATTTATATTACACCAATGTGACTGTGTCTCTATAAAAGCCATTTTTATTAAAATTCAGAAGGTATGTATTTTCAAACAGTTTATTTTATGTATAATATCCGTAAATACAATTATAATCAAGCAAACATTATTGTACGGTTTCAAATAAATGTACAAATCAAGATTAAGTAAGTCAATTTATAATGGCCAAAGAGAACTCTAGCGATACTCGTATCATTTAAAGTTTACTTTGATACAGATATAAAGCAATTTATATTGTATTACATTGCATTAAGATTTAAGCCTACACATACTACAAATAAGTTCATTGACATAATCAATACGTGAAAGGGAAAGTTTAAGCTTTCAAGAACTCAAAATGCATCCATGAGACCGAAGGCAAACGTCTTTCGTGAAACTTAATACTCTAACCGTTTCATTAACACCATTGATACGTACGCCTAATGCCTTATTTCATTTTCTGTAACACCAGTTATACAAATCAAGTTACATTGTTATTAATAAACTTATATAGCCAAATTTAACGATATACTAAACATGTCCAAATATTTGGCTACTTGAAAATTAAAACATGAACTCTATGTATGTATGTATGGCAATCTCCCGGCTAAACGAAAAATATTTAATATTTTTTGTTATAAATTGTGCTGAATTAATTTGTGTTTTGCGTAGGTGAGTTGATGCTGTTTTGCAAGTAGTTCGTATGATTGACAGGATAAACACTATTAAATGTTAATGAAATCTCTAGTCATCACTATGTGCAATTTCATGGATTTTGCATGACTTAGAGGTGTTAGTAGCATCAGTTGAGGGGTTAGTTTTCACGAGTGCTGTGGAGAACTTATATATTCTTGTTGTTTTGCAAATTATATGTTGAGCGAACCATTATTGCGATGAAAACAAAACAAAACAAAGACAATTTAAGAATTGAAAAGATTGGTTAGATATATGACATAATACGTATATCAACTTGTTGGAAAAACGTACTATATGAACTTTTTGGAAAAAAACATAGTATATGAACTTTTTTACAATTTCAGGCATTATTTTTCAGGCAAGCGTAGGTATCAGAGAATTTTTAGAAACAATCTATAATATTCAACATTAACATACCGCAATCTGGTGAAGTTATCATTAATGTTATTTAACATAAATATTAATCTATATAACTTATCACTGTAACACTCTAATACCACGTGCTTAAATCTATTGAATCAAGTAATATATATATATATATATAAGTATATATATATCATTAATATTATTATATATTTTTATTAAGAAATGTATTAATTAAAATGGCGTTGTAAGGATTATAATGAAATAATGTTGTTTGGTTTTTTATCTTTGTTTGTTTTTTGTAAACATAAGTAATATGAATTTAAAATAAATTGCTTCATTGGACCGATTTAATCCACATTAACCACAAATATAAAAAAATTCAAATGATTCAAACACTTTAATAAATAGCGTAAATAAGGATTTATTTCCTGCTTATATTATTTTATATTGAATAACTTTCCATTTGGAATAATCCATAACTTATTGATATTTGAACATGCAAATATATGTAAATTATATTTAACTGAAAATAATTCATGTCTAATTTGTTTTTCAAATAATTTCTTGAACAATTTTACTTTTTCTGATATAATTGTTGTAGTTAACAAGTTACATATATACACATACATATTTTGTGCTGATTTGTAAAATCAACGATGACGTACCAGCAGAGGCATTAAATATTAAGAAGGTAAAGAAATGGAGGATAACAAGAACTGAAATCAAAATATAGGGATGTATGTGTGATGTATCAAGAAATAGACAAAATTGTTAACGCTGATATTATAAGAAGGTTAAACGAGAGGCATAAGATTTAGGGAAGACACAAAGGGTACGCAATGGATGGTATAGACGGATTATAATGAGAAGACAACTGGGTATTGAAGCACTGGGAACAAAACATAGAGGGAGATAAGCAATACAAAGTTGAAGGTTTGCAACCACCGTTAATTTTAAATACCTCTGTGAATTACTTAAGCTGAAAAACTTTTTGTTATGTAGTGAAATACTCATCTAAAATATTTGAAGTGACACCAATT